>SJYX01002896.1:388314-432022 GCA_006410675.1 Oreotragus oreotragus | reverse complement strand
TCAGAATTTTCCACAGTTTATTGTGATCCACACAGTCAAAGGCTTTGGCATAGTCAATAAAGCAGAAATAGATGTTTTTCTGGAACTCTCTTGCTTTTTCCATGATCCAGCGGATGTTGGCAATTTGATCTCTGGTTCCTCTGCCTTTTCTAAAACCAGCTTGAACATCAGGAAGTTCACGGCTCACGTATTGCTGAAGTCTGGCTTGGAGAATTTTGAGGATTACTTTACTAGCGTGTGAGATGAGTGCAATTGTGTGGTAATTTGAGCATTCTTGGAGATTGCCTTTCTTTGGAAGTGGAATGAAAACTGACTTTTTCCAGTCCTGTGGCCAGTGCTGAGTTTTGCAAATTTGCTGGCATATTGAGTGCAAAGTCAGGCATGAGTGAAGTGACTTTGCACACAGACACACAAGAAAGATCAAAGTGAACTGTACAGTATGTTACTTATGAATTTGATGCTAGCTGAATAACAGAAAAGTCTTTTAGTGAAGGCCAGAAGGTTAGCTGACTTAGTGAACTTCCTTGAATGAGGATATGAGCAACCAGGCATTTCATAGGCACTTATTCTGAAAAGTGTTTTCTTTCTTTAACATATAAAACTAGGACTGGAACCATTTCTAATTCAACAGTGAACATCTAATATAATAAATTTTTTGACTTAGTCCATGTTCTAAAAACTCCATTCTTTAAATGCATAAAACCATTTGGAATTTAGAGATAATGCCCATTCCCAAGTTTTTACATTTAAGAGTCTTTTTATAAAATTATTTTCTTAAATTTTATGTTGTGCCTTCTTTTAAAAAATTTTTGAAGTTCATTTACAACATCAAGCAAGTTTCAGTTGTACAACACAGTGATTCAGTTATATGTATTTATATATACCTGTGTATGTGTGTATCAGTTCAGTTCAGTTCAGTCGCTCAGTCATGTTTGACTCTTTGCAACCCCATGAACCGCAGCATGCCAGGCCTCCCTGTCCTTCACCAATGCCCGGAGTTCACCCAAACCCATGTCCATTGAGTCAGTGATGCCATCCAACCATCTCATCCTCTGTCGTCCCCTTCTCCTCCTGCCCTCAATCTTTCCCAGCATCAGGGTCTTTTCAAATGAGTCAGCTCTTCACATTAGGTAGCCAAAGTATTGGAGTTTCAGCTTCAACATCAGTCCTTCCAATGAATATTCAGNCCATGTCCATTGAGTTGGTGATGCCATCCAACCATCTCATCCTCTGTCGTCCCCTTCTCCTCCTGCCCTCAATCTTTCCCAGCATCAGGGTCTTTTCAAATGAGTCAGCTCTTCACATTAGGTAGCCAAAGTATTGGAGTTTCAGCTTCAACATCAGTCCTTCCAATGAATATTCAGACCTGATTTCCTTTAGGATGGACTTTTTGGATCTCTTTGAAGTCTGAGGGACTCTCTAGAGTCTTCTCCAACACCACAGTTCAAAAGCATCAATTCTTCAGCGCTCAGCTTTCTTATAGTCCAACTCTCACATCCATACATGACCACTGGGAAAACCATAGCCTTGACTAGACGGATCTCTGTTGACAAAGTAATGTCTCTGCTTTTCAATATTCTGTCTATGTTGGTCATAACTTTCCTTCCAAGGAGTAAACGTCTTTTAATTTCATTTTATACATATTTTTTCCTACAAGTATTATATATTATTGAGTATAGTTCCTTGTGCTATTTAGTAGGTCCTTGTGGGTTACCTATTTTATATATAGTAATGTGTGTAAGTTAATCCCAGCCTCCTAATTTATTCCTCTCCCTGCCCCACCTTTTCCCTCTTTGATAATCGTATGCTTTTCTTCATACGTCTGTGAGTCTCTTTCAATTTTGAAAATAACTTCATTTGTGTGTGTGTGTGTGTGTTTAGATTCCACATATGAGAGACATGATATTTGTTTTTCTCTCGCTTACTTAATGTGATAATGTCTAGGTCCATCTTTGTTGCTGCAAATGGCATTGTTTCATTCTTTTTATGGCTGAGTAATATTTTATTGTGTATATATACCATTCTTTGTGGCTTCCCAGGTGGTGCTAGTGGTATAAAACCCACCTCCAATACAGGAAACACAATCCCTGGGTTGGGAAGATCCCCTGAAGGAGGGCATGGCAACCCACTCCAGTATTCTTGCCTGGAGANGCATTGTTTCATTCTTTTTATGGCTGAGTAATATTTTATTGTGTATATATACCATTCTTTGTGGCTTCCCAGGTGGTGCTAGTGGTATAAAACCCACCTCCAATACAGGAAACACAATCCCTGGGTTGGGAAGATCCCCTGAAGGAGGGCATGGCAACCCACTCCAGTATTCTTGCCTGGAGAAACCCATGGGCAGAGGAGCCTGGCAGACTGCAGCCCATAGGGCTGCAAAGAGTTGGACATGACTGAAATGACTTAGCATGCATACACCATTTTTTATCCATTCATCTGTTGATGGACTTTTAGGTTGCTTCTGTATCTTGGCTATTATAAATAGTGCTTCAGTAAACGTTGGTGTGCATATATCTTTTCAAATTGTGGTTTTCTCTGGACATTTGCCCAAGAGTGGGATTGTAGGATCCTATGATAGCTCTTTAGTTTTTTAAGGAACATCTGTATGTTTCTACATAGTGGCTGCACAAATTTACATTCTCATCAAGAATGTAAGAGGGTTCCCTTTTCTCCATCCCCTCTCCAGAATTTATTGTTTGTAGGCTTTTTGATGATGGACATTCTGACCAGTGTGAATTGATAATCTCACTGTAGTTTTGATTTTTATTTCTCTGTTAGCCACATTGAGAATCTTTTTATATACCTCTTGGCCATCTGTATGTCTTCTTTGAGAACTAGCCATTCAGATCTCCTTCCTATTTTTTGATTTGCTTGTTTATTTTTGATATTGAGCTGTATAAACTGTTTGCATATTTTGTGAATTAATTAATCCCTTGTCAGTTACATCATTTCCAAATAGTTTCTCCCACCTCTTGTAGTTTTGATTTTTATTTCTCTGTTAGCCACATTGAGAATCTTTTTATATACCTCTTGGCCATCTGTATGTCTTCTTTGAGAACTAGCCATTCAGATCTCCTTCCTATTTTTTGATTTGCTTGTTTATTTTTGATATTGAGCTGTATAAACTGTTTGCATATTTTGTGAATTAATTATTCCCTTGTCAGTTACATCATTTCCAAATAGTTTCTCCCACCTCCTTTATTATATATGAGAGAAAGGTAGAAGCACATTTTGGAGTTTATATTTTATAAACAATTTTTGTTAGAGTTCAAAAGCTCTTATGACAGCTTTTGTTAAAAAATTATTCTAAAAAGCACTTTTTATTCTAATAAATCCTGAGAAAGTGGAAGTTTAGATTATGAAATAGTTTTATTTAATACATTCCAAGTTAAAATGATTTACTAATGATGTAAATGGAAAACGGAAAACATACAACCACAGGATTAGTTCTTAATTAAATACTTTATGTTTCTTAGTAATTTTATATAAATCTCACTCTTGATAAAATAGACTGAGGCTAGTAGAAAAAAACTTTTTTTGTTTTCATCAAAACAAGACCAGATTTTCATTTTCGTCCATCTTGGCCCTTAAAAGTATAATATCCTGCACAATTTAACATAGACAATAAATACTCTGCATGTGTCTACATCTACTGAAACTAGCTGATCATTCTATGTCAGTGATGAACTTGAATAATTTAAAAGGAAAGTTCATCTTGAAAAATCATTGTTAGAGAATGTCAGCCAACATAAATCAAAAATAATACTTTAGATGGTAAAGATTAATCTAGTCATTAAACTCTGAGTTTGAAATACAGTGGGTTTTTGGATGTGCAGATCAAATCCATTTAGAAACTATCAGAATTATTCTCTTATGTTATTTGGTGATCTTTTGGTTCACCAGAATTTTGTTTCACTAAATTCTTAGAGGATCCTTGCTGATTTATTTTTGTGATCATAAGGGAAAGAGTGAGGATAGAAACAAAGTTTAAGAGCCATTTGTATATCCATTAGCTTTTGACATATGAAGGAAAAGTCAACTCAGACAGCTGATTTATCTTTCTTTTCAACTTTTGAATGAAAGTCTGCAATATTTACAAGTGATTGCCAAATAATTTACAAGTAAAAATGTACATATACATAAAAGCAATCATACAGTTTGCTTTAAAATTTCAAACGTTCTTCCAAGTTGCATTTAAATTGACAAAAAGTTTGTTATGATTTATAATTTCAAGTTTCATTTCTAGATAGCATTGTACATCTTATTATAAGTGAAGTTATAGAGTTTTTGATTATATTAATCTGGGGTCTTTAATCATGGCTTCTTAAAACTATCATTCCCAAGTTTTTCATTTAAGGGTGTTTTTTTTTTTTAATTACTTTCTCTTGATAGGACAAATATCATTTAATACCACTTATATGTGGAATCTAAAAAAAAATACAAATGAAATTATTTATAAAACAATTAGAGTCACATATGTAGAAAGCAAACTTATGGTTATCAGGGGGAAAGCAGGGGCTGGAGTAGGGATAAACTGGGAGACTGGGATTGACATATACACAGTACTATGTATAAAATAGATAACTAATAAGGACCTACTATTTAGTACAGTGAACTCTTCTCAATACTCTGTAATGACCTATACATAGAAAAACATCTAAAAAAGAGTAGACATACGTATATTTGTAACCAATTCACTTTGCTGTACAGCAGAGACTAACACAATATTGTAAATCTACTATATTCCAAAGAAAATTAGAAATATTATATTCACCTATCATATATTTTAGAAGGTTTTGATCATAACTAGTATTTAGAAATAATACATAACTAATTGTATATTAATGAAAGGCATGCAATAGTGTGCTCTGCTCAGCATGACATATTAAGTTTAGCCAGTAAGTTGATATAATTCAGTTAAAGACAGTCTGGTATTTTAGACAACCTGAGTATCTTCATCCACAGCAAAGGTATGACTATGATTCATACTTATGAAATATTAATTTTTGGACCTCATTCTTATCCTCATAGATAAACTCATAGAGGAGTACCATCTTGAAGACAATTGATATAAATCTTAGGGTAGTACTTGCCTGCAATTTATGCCGAAATAACCTGACATGGTGTTATTGGATACCTTATTTTCACTCAAAAATCAGTATAGGATTTGAGAAATGAACTCAATAGAAATGTTTCAATTAAAAGTAACAGATTAATCAAAGTCTACTATTACACATTTTTATTGAGGTATAGTTGATTTACAATGTTGTGTTAATTTTAGTGGTACAAATTGATTCAGTTATATATATATATTACACTATTATAAAATGTTAATACTCTTGGACTTCCCTGATAGTTCAAATAGTAAAGAATCTGCCTATAATGCAGGAGACCCAGGTTCGATTCCTGGGTTGGCAAGATCCCCTGGAGAAGGGAATGGCTACCCACTCTAGTACTTTTGCCTGTAGAACTCCATGGATACAGGAGCCTGGTGCTCTACAGTCAATGGAGTTGCAAGGAGTCAGACACGACTGAGCTCCTAACACACAGAGTGGCATCTAAGGGAGAAGTCAGTGACTGAAAATAGAATCCTAAAAAAAAAAAAAAAAAATCAGCTCACTGAAAAAAAAAAAATTAAACTTTGCCTCTTTTTTTGTATTCTATTTAGAAATTTTTTAAACTTTGGGACAAAAAAGTCTCAAGGGATCTCTGCAGTTTACCAATTAAGATTCTGTGTACTTTAAAAAATGTTGTGGCTATGAAAGTGGAAAAGAAACTCATAGGAGCTGAAATCTTACTGGAAACTATTAAGACATCATTATGGATTCTTGATTCCAAATCATACTAACGTCCTATAAGACTGTTTTAAAATGAGTACTACAGTTATCTGGGGACTAGGTAACTAAAAATTATGGCAGTAATACTCATACTTCCAGACATATTGCAGCCACATTAAAGGTCAGATTCTGCCATTCCATGATATTTAGTTTTTTTTAAAATGTAAAACATAGGCCATTTTTTCCCCATTGCAGTTTATTATTTCTATCTGAGACACAGTACCTGAGAAAACACTCAGCATCCCTGAGTGAATTTCAGGACATGAAGCGTAGGGTTTAGACAGCTTTACAAAATGGCGGAGACAGGCTTTCCTTTTAACAAACCATCAATATATAGAACTATTAAAATATTTTCTTTCCCTCCTTCCCTGATGGATCAAACAAAGCAACTCTTGGAAATTATTTTTTCTATGGTCACCGTTTGACTGTAACCTCGGGAAAGAGAACAATCTGCTCAACCCTGTTTATATCTTTACAAAACACTCCTGAATTAAGATCCTAACCCTAACCCTAATTTTTTTTAATTTTTCAAATAAAATAAAAAACAGAGAAAATGGAGTTGCTTAATTCCAGTGACATTTAAACTTTCTAGCAAAGATTTGGTTTACTTAATAGGCATCACTTGGTTGTTTTTAAAATTTATGTACAAAAAAAGTAATTTCTTCAGGCTACAGATGGTAGGTCCAAATAGTTGAGTCCATTAGTAATATATAATTCTGAACTTTCTAAAAGCTCAATAAGCAGATGGGGTAGAAGATAAGATAAAGAACAAGACAAGTTTGCTGTCCTGTCTGAGAAACCCCACAGTTTTTTTGAGATATAATTGATATAAAACATTGTATAAAGGAATACAACGTGATTTATAGACATATAGCAAAATGATTATCACAGCAAGTTAACATACATTACTTCATGTAGTTACAAAATTTTTTCTTGTTCTGAGAACTTCTGAGATCTATTTGTTTAGCAACTTTCAACCACATAATACTGCATTGTTAACTATTGTCTAAAAGTTTCTTAATTTTCCCACATACCACAGTTCAGTTCACTCACTTAGTCATGTCTGATTCTTTGCAACACCATGGACCACAGCACGCCAGGCTTCCCTGTCCATCATCAACTCCCAGAGTTTGCTCATACTCATGTCCATTGAGTCAGTGATGCCATCCAAACATCCATCCTCTGTCGTCCCCTTGCCCTGCCTTCAATCTTTCCCAGCATCAGGGTCTTTTCCAATGAGTCAGTTCTTTGCATCAGATGGCCAAAGTATTGGAGTTTCAGCTTCAGCATCAGTCCTTCCAATGAATATTCTGGACTGATTTCCTTTAGGATGGACTAGCTTGATCTCCTTGCAGTCCAAGGGACTCTCAAGAGTCTTCTCCAACACCACAGTTCAAAAGCATCAATTCTTCGCCGCTCAGCTCTCTCTGTAGTCCAACTCTCACATCCATACATGACCACTGGAAAAACCATAGCCTTGAGTAGATGGATCTCTTGGCAAAGCTTTTGTCTCTGCTTTTTAACATGTTGTCTAGGTTGGTTATAGCTTTTCTTCCAAGGAACAAGTGTCTTTTAATTTCATGGCTGCAGTCACCATCTGCAGTGATTTTAGAGCCCAAGAAACGAAAGTCTGTCACTGTTTCCATTGTTTCCCCATCTATTTGCCATGAAGTGATGGGACCGGATGCCATGAGCTTCGTTTTTTGAATGCTTAGTTTTAAGCCAGCTTTTTAACTCTCCTCCTTCACTTTCAGCTAGAGGCTCTTCAGTTTGTCTTCACTTTCTGCCATAAGGGTGGTGTCATCTGCATATCTGAGGTTATTTATAGTTCTCCCAGCAATCTTGATTCCAACTTGTGCTTCACCCAGCATGGTATTTTGCATGATGTACTCTGTATTTAAGTTAATAAGCAGGGTGACAATGTACAGCCTTGATGTACTCCTTTCCAGATTTGGAAGCAGTCTGTTGGTCCATGTTCTGTTCTAACTATTGCTTCTTGAACTGCATACGGATCCCTATCTCTTTAAGAATTTTCCACACTTTATGGTGACCGCACAGTCAAAGGCTTTGGAATAGTCAATAAAGCAGTGGATGTTTCTCTAGAACTTTCTTTCATTTTCAATGATCCAACAAATGTTGGCAATTTGATCTCTTATTCTTCTGCCTTTTCTAAATCTATCTTGGATTGCTGGAAGTTCATGGTTCATGTACTTTTAAAACCTGGCTTGAAGAATTTTGAACATTACTTTGCTAGCATGTGAGATGAGTGCATTTGTGTGGTGGTTTGAGCATTCTTTGGCATTGCCTTTCTTTAGGTTTGGAATGAAGACTGACCTTTTCCAGTCCTGTGGCCACTGCTGACTTTTCCAAATATGCTGGCATGTTGAGTGCAGCACTTTCACAACATCATCTTATAGGATATGAAATAGCTCAACTGGAATTCCATCACCTCCACTAGCTTTGTTCGCTGGGTTGCCTCTTAAGGCCCACTTGACTTTGCATTCCAGGATGTCTGGCTCTTGGTGGGTGATCTCACCACCATGGTTATCTGGGTTGTGAAGATCTTTTTTGTATAGTTCTTCTCTGTTTTATTACCACCTCTTTCTAATTTCTTCTGCTTCTCTTAGGTCCATACCATTTCTGTCCTTTATTGTGCATATCTTTGTATGACATGTTCCCTTGGTATCTCTAATTTTCTTTCAGAGATCTCTAGTCTTTCCCCTTGTATTGTTTTCCTCTATTTCTTTGCATTGATCACTGAGGAAGGCTTTCTTATCTCTCCTTGCTATTCTTTGGAACTCCATATTCAAATGGGTATATCTTTCCTTTTCTCCTTTGCCTTTAGCTTCTCTTCTTTTCTCAGGTATTTGTAAGGCCTCCTCAGACAACCATTTTTCCTTTTTGCATTTCTTTTTCTTAGGGATGGTCTTGATCCCTGTCTCCTGTACAATGTCATGAACCTCTATCCATAGTTCTTCAGGCGTGCTGTCAGATCTAATCCCTTGAATCTGTTTGTCACTTCTGCTGTATAATCATAAAGGATTTGATTTAAGTCATACCTGAATACCTGAATGGTCTAGTGGTTTTCCCTAGTTTCTTAAATTTAATTCTAAATTTGGCCATATGGAGTTCATGATCCAAGGCACAGTCAGCTCCCAGTCTTGTTTTGGCTAACTGTATAGAGCTTCTCCACCTTTGGCTGCAAAGATTATAAGCAGTCTGATTTCAGTATTGACCATCTGGTGATGTCCATGTGTAGAGTCTTCTCTTGTGTTCTTGGAAGATGGTTTGCTATGACCAGTGCATTCTCTTGGCAAAACTCTGTTAGCCTTTGTCCTGCTTCATTTTGTACTCCGAGGTGAAACTTGCCTGTTACTCCAGATATCTCTACTGGAGTTCCTACTATTGTATTCCAATCCCCTATAATGAAAAGGACATCTTTTTTTCTTGTTAGTTCTAGAAGGTCTTGTAGGTCTTCATAGAACTCTTCAACTTCAACTTCTTCAGCACTAGGGTTGGGACATAGCTTTGGAATACTGTGATATTGAATGATTTGTCTTGGAAATGAACAGAGATCATCCTGTTGATTTTGAGATTGCATCAAAGAACTGCATTTTCAACTCTTTTGTTGACTATGAGGGCTACTTTCTTCTAAGTGATTCTTGCCCACAGTAGTAGGTAAAATGGTCCTTTGAGTTATATTCACCCATTTCAATCCATTTCAGTTCACTGATTCCTAAAATTTCGATGTTCACTCTTGCCATCTCCTGTTTGACCACCCCCGATTTACCTTGATTCATGTACCTAACATTCCAGGTTCCTATGCAATATTATTCTTACAGCATCAGACTTTACTTCTATCACTAGTCACATCAACAACTGGGTGTTGTTTTCTCTTTGGCTCTGTCTCTTCATTCTTCCTGAATTTATTTCTTCACTTTTCTCCATATTGGGCATATTGGGCACCTACTGACCTGGAGAATTCATCTTTCAGTATCCTATCTTTTTGCCTTTTCATACTGTTCATGGCATTCTCAAGGCAAGAATACTGATGTGGTTTGCCATTCCCTTCTCCAGTGGACCACATAACACAGGTGGGGATAACAGTAACATTTCAGTTTTTAGAATAGTAAGGTATATCTCTCGGACTAGATTTTCCAAATTACTGAAAAATTTTAAAAAAGGTTAATGTTTATATCCAAACCTTTATAGGAGAACACTTTAAAAATGTAATTCAGATTTTCCCTTTGAATGAACATATATTCTGAATACCATGCAAAGTTTTTCCTCTTTTAGGGATTCAAGCTCATCCTTATGATCTTTATCTGTTGCCCTCTGACCCTCCCATGTGCCAGTAAGCAACATCAGTCTTTTATTCTTATCCTTAGGTTTCATGGCTTTTCTAGGAAATGCCTTTCACCTTGCTTTCATCATGGACACGTCTGCATTCCCTGCAAACAGTTGTATCCTTCTTTGGTCTTAGTGGGGTTCTCTGATGATTCAGACAGTAAAGAATCTGCCTGCAACACAGGGGCCCGGGTTCAGTCCCTGGGTCAGGAAGTTCCCCTGTTGAAGGGAATGGCTACCCACTCTAGTATTCTTGCTTGGAGAATTCCATGGACAGAGGCACCTGGAGGGCTATAGTCCATGAGGTTGCAGTCAGACATGACTGAGCAAGTAACACTTTCACAGTTTTACTATTTTTTGGTCTTAGTAGTCTTCCATGATGCCTTTGGGTTTCAAAGAGGGTTTAGATTTTGATGACTCCCAAATTTATATCTGGGCTTGTCACCATTTTCTTTAAACTCTAGAATTTTTAAAATCTGTGACTACACACAGATGTATAAGAAATATCTCAAATCAACTGAATTCAGAATTTAGCTCCTGATAAGTCTCTCCCCAAATTCCTAGTTTCCAGTTGCTTCCATTTCAATAAATACCACTCCAATCAGTTATTCAGGTTAATCATCTTGACTCTTCTCACATCTACAGTAGATCTCTCCAGTTCATCCAGTCCCTTAGATGTACCTTAAAACTGTATCTAGAAATTGATCATTTTTCACCTGAGCAAATGCAAAGTCTCTTAATCCTGAGCTCTTGAACTTGATTCCTTTTTCCCTTGACTCTTTGCAGTCTTAACACAGTAGTCAGAGTGCGGACTAATCCCATCAAAGTTTATATTACAGAATAAACATTAAAAGTCCTTAAAATCGTCTTCAAAGTCTATACTCTTTAGCCTTCATTACTTCTCTAATTTGCCTCCTACTGCTCTGCTATTGTATTCTGTTCCAGCTACACATAGTTTTCTTGNGCTCGTTACTCCCAGGGCATCCCTGCCTCCCAGAAGGCTAGCTGGGCATCCTAGATTGCCACCAGATTTCAATCCTCCTCGAAGTGTAGGGAACCTGCAGCCGAGGTCACTGAGCTTTCAAGGCATGTGCCATGTAGTCTCACAGCCCCCATGCTTATTTCGGCGCTCTGCTGTTGCAGTCTTGGGTTCGCAACTAGGAGCCCTGCATTTGCATTTTACACTGGGCCCTGGAAATTATGTAGCCAGTGATGGTCACAAGTTCCATGGCTGAACCTGCTCCCCTTGCAATATGTCAGGACACAAACATCGGTGGAGAAGCCTCCTCCCCTCCTCTCCCCAGCCTCCAAATCAGAAAGGTTTACTTGGCAGGTAAAATGGAGAAACCACCTCTGTACTCCCTCAGGTAAAATGCCCAGAGATGTGATGTTACCTATATAAGCTCACACTAACAAAGCCCAGTCTAGAACTATGCCTCCATGCTTGCCTGTGAGTAGGGAGGAAGAGCAGACCATGTCTACCTCTTTTTTTTTCTATGTTATTTACTGGCTAGTAAAACATTCTAGCTTAGTCTGTGTTCTATGTTTCTCCGAGACTCTTTTTAAATTAAAAAGCAGATAATTTACTAGTCAGAAATCCCAGTGAGGTTCTACAGAATGTTGCTGTCAGTATTTCATGCTATTACATGCTTCCAAGTCCAAACTTGAATTTCACACTGACGCAGGCACGTTTGGTACCCTATGATACTATATATTTTTCAAGGAAGGTTCTCACAATAGTTCACGTAATCTGAGAGTGAGTCATAATTAAAAAGAGCAGAGTTGGTCTTATGCATAGGCTAAGTATAAAGGACCATGTGGTATAATTTAAGAAGTGCGCCAGAAAAGTGTTTTTTGTTTTGTTTTTTTTTTGCTGAATTTTAGAATCAGGCAGACCTAGGTTTGACTTGCTCTGTACTCCATAGGTCTTGGTCTCTGAGAAGATTACTTAATCCCTTTTAGCCTCAGCTTTTCAGGAAAATGAGAATAATAGTAAATGACATAATGCTCATTTGGTTGTACAGTCACATCTGAATCTTTGTGACCCCATGGACTGTAGCCCACCAGGCTCCTCTGTCCATGGGATTTCCCAGGCAAAAATACTGGAGTGGGTTGCTCTTTCCTCCTCCAGGGGATCTTCCCAACCCGGGGATCCAACCCATGTCTGCTATATCTCTAGCACTGGCACGTGGCTTCTTTACCCCTGAGTCACCTGGGAAGCCCATATAACATAATAAGGGTGCTGTAACCGTAAATGTATTAAACAGAGAGTAAGCGATCAGAGAATGTTCCACAAATCCCTCCTGGCCTGGGCTCTGCTGTTGCCCCCAGTTGTGTCCTTAGAGAGACATCCTTCTGTGATAAAGCAATACCTTTAGAGTCCTGGCTCAAGATTAAACATCATTGCAACAGGTTCAGGCGTTAAGCTCTCTGCCATCACTAACACCCAGGCCGGAATCTAGCAGCTCATCGTGGGGGCAGAGAGCTGTGCTCTTCTGTCCCCCACACAGATGTGGCTCGATCTATGGTTGTTAGTTGAAAGAAGGGAACATTGTTCAGGAAAGTGGTGAAAAGGAGGTGAGAAAGGTCAGAAGAGGGAGACAACACCCAAATCAAGGGAGGCTATAACTAAGGCGCTTGGACAACAGAGTTAGAGGGCTAAGCTCAAAGGCAGAAAGAAATGTCCTCCCTCGTTGATTATGCTGTTGTTTACAACTTTACTTGGTTCAAAATGTAAAAAACTGCAGGGTGAAGAATAACGTTTTAAACATGTTTGGCCTATTAATGACCATGCCCAATCCTAGGCGGGACGGAAACAGTCATTTTTAGCACAAACAACTACAATGGAATCAAATACAAACATGAAAAATACTTTCAAAAAGGAAAATGGCAAATGTAATGCCAAATTGAAAACACCCTGGTGGCTCAGATAGTAAAGAATCTGCCTGCAACACAGGGGCCCGGGTTCAGTCCCTGGGTCAGGAAGTTCCCCTGTTGAAGGGAATGGCTACCCACTCTAGTATTCTTGCTTGGAGAATTCCATGGACAGAGGCACCTGGAGGGCTATAGTCCATGAGGTTGCAGTCAGACATGACTGAGCAAGTAACACTTTCACAGTTTTACTATTTTTTGGTCTTAGTAGTCTTCCATGATGCCTTTGGGTTTCAAAGAGGGTTTAGATTTTGATGACTCCCAAATTTATATCTGGGCTTGTCACCATTTTCTTTAAACTCTAGAATTTTTAAAATCTGTGACTACACACAGATGTATAAGAAATATCTCAAATCAACTGAATTCAGAATTTAGCTCCTGATAAGTCTCTCCCCAAATTCCTAGTTTCCAGTTGCTTCCATTTCAATAAATACCACTCCAATCAGTTATTCAGGTTAATCATCTTGACTCTTCTCACATCTACAGTAGATCTCTCCAGTTCATCCAGTCCCTTAGATGTACCTTAAAACTGTATCTAGAAATTGATCATTTTTTACCTGAGCAAATGCAAAGTCTCTTAATCCTGAGCTCTTGAACTTGATTCCTTTTTCCCTTGACTCTTTGCAGTCTTAACACAGTAGTCAGAGTGCGGACTAATCCCATCAAAGTTTATATTACAGAATAAACATTAAAAGTCCTTAAAATCGTCTTCAAAGTCTATACTCTTTAGCCTTCATTACTTCTCTAATTTGCCTCCTACTGCTCTGCTATTGTATTCTGTTCCAGCTACACATAGTTTTCTTGTTCTGCCCCCATCCCTATTTTTACCCCTGACTGAAAAACCCTTCCTGTATATGGTTTGCTGTTGTTCCATGGAACAACAGATTGGTTCCAAGTAGGGAAAGGAGTATGTCAAGGTTGTATATTGTTACCCTGCTTATTTACAGAGTACATCATGAGAAATGCTGGGCTGGGTAAAGCACAAGCTGGAATCAAGACTGCCGGGAGAAATATCAATAACCTCAGATATTCAGATGACACTACCCTTACGGCAGAAAGTGAAGAGGGACTAAAAAGTCTCTTGATGAAAGTGAAAGTGGGGAGTGAAAAAGTTGGCTTAAAGCTAACATTCAGAAAATGAAGATCATGGCATCTGGTCCCATCATTTCATGGCAAATAGATGGGGAAACAATGGAAACAGTGACAGACTATTTTTCTGGGCCCCAAAATCACTGCAGATATTGATTGCAGCCATGAAATTAAAAGATGCTTACTCCTTTGAAGAAAAGCTATGATCAACCTAGACAGCATATTAAAAAACAGAGGCATTACTTTGCCAACAAAGGTCTGTCTAGTCAAAGATATGGTTTTTCTGGTAGTCATGTATGCATGTGAGAGTTGGACCATAAAGAAAGCTGAGGGCTGAAGAACTGATGCTTTTGAACTGTGGTGTTGGAGAAGACTCTTGAGAGTCCCTTGGACTGCAAGGAGATCTAACCAGCCCATCCTAAAGGAAATCAGTCCTGAATATTCATTAGAAGGACTGATGCTGAAGCTGAAATTCCAATACTTTGACCACCTAATGTGAAGAACTGACTCACTGGAAAAGATCTTGGTGCTGGGAAAGATTGAAAGTGGGGGGAGAAGGGGGAGACAGGGCATGAGATGGATTAGATGGCATGACTGACTCAATGGACATGAGTTTGAGTAAACTCCAAGAGTTGGTGATGGACAGGGAAGCCTGGCGTGCTGCAGTCCACTTGGTTGCAAAGAGCTGGACACGACTTAGTGACTGAACTGAACTGAACTGAGCTGAATGTTTTGTAGCCTTGCATCCTAAAGAACCTGTCTGCTAAGGCAGGAGACATAAGAGTCATGGATTTGATCCCGGGATTGGGAAGATCCCCTGGAGAAGGGCATGGCAACCTACTCTAGTATTCTTCCCTGGAGAAGCTCAGAGACAGAGGAGCAGGCTATAATCCGTATAGTTGCAAAGAGTCAGACTTTGAATCAGCTTAGCATGTACACAGGCTTCCTAAACACACACACAAACACACACCATATTCTTGCTTGGTTTTGTTCCATAGCACTTGTCTTTCACTGCTGTTGCTGCTGCTGCTAAGTCACTTCAGTCGTGTCCGACTCTGTGCGAACCCCTAGACGGCAGCCCACCAGGCTCCACTGGCCCTGGGATTCTCCAGGCAAGAACACTGGAGTGGGTTGCCATTTCCTTCTCCAGTGCATGAAAGTGAAAAGTGAACGTGAAGTCACTGAGTCGTGTCCAACTCTCAGCGACCCCCTGGACTGCAGCCTACCAGGCTCCTCCGTCCATGGGATTTTCCAGGCAAGAGTACTGGAGTGGGGTGCCATTGCCTTCTCCTTGTCATCCACTAGCATATTTCAATTGTGTCATTTGTTCATTTTTTAAATTCCCCTACTGTAAGCTCTAGGAAGCAGGGATTTTGGTTTTCTTTGTTCAGATCTGTACCCCAGTGTCTGGGACACTAAACAGCCTGTAAGGTGATACCCAATAACCATTAAATGAATGAATTACCTAAGTTGGAGGAAAGCAAGTCAAATTAAAAGCAATCAATGGCTAAACAATGAGTCCAAAGGGAAGGTTAATGTCAGAGCCGTAATAGTTCCAGGGAAATTTGGTGGCACAGCACGTGGTCTTGGCGCATTGTGAATTTGCCTATTACATTCTGGAAATTCATGTCTGAGGTCTGCATATTTCAAGAAGGATGAACTCTGATTATACTCACTGTTTGTTTAATAACCAATTCTATTGGTCATCACCCTCTTGTACATTTAATTTCCTATTTCTTTGTTCATCTGCTTCAGTTCAATTTTCCTTTGGAGCTCAGTAAATAGACATGCAGCAAAAGGCAACAGTTTTTGAGTCTTTAGAACTGGTTCTGGGATATTTTCTCACTCTTTATTTAAAATTTTGGTGTTTTTTGGTCTCCATCAATGCAGACTTCACTATGACATCTCATTAATGGTTGAATTCCCATTATATCTTTATGATTTCCTGACATTTTGGGAAGAGAATTGGCAATATTTCAGAAGTATAGGTAAAGTGTATTCCTTAAAGAGCATCTAGAAATGTGCTGTCCAGTACAATAACTGCAATATGTCTCTTTATATTTTAATTTTAAAGAAAAATAAAATTAAAAATTCAGTGGTAGTAGCCACATATTGTGTGTAACAGTCATATGTGGTCGGTGGCTCCTTTATTAAATAGCATTGACCTAGGACATTTCAATTTGCACTCAAAATTTTATTGGATACTGCTCTCTAGACTTACTGTTGCTGATTAGAATTTGTTTATCATAAGTGCATTCATTTAAAAATATTTATTCCATGATAAATATATGAAAGCCTTCCAAGTAAGTAGGACCCTGGATTTTAAAGAACTTAGAATTCATGTACAAAGTAAACAATAAATACTAGGTAGTAAGTGTTCTACTCAAGGCATAGACAGAGTGCTATATGGGCATAAATAAAGCAGTAATTAATTGTGGCACAGGTATGGGTTTGGTCATGCAACACACGTTTTGAATCTCTTTTTGCTAGTTCCATAACTGTCAGAAAAGAAATAGTTGAACATTGATGTCTAGTAAGTTTATATTTATTGTCAAAAAAGGCCAATCAATATCAGTCTGAACGTTAACTAATAGCATGGCTTTACCACTGCCCAAACAATATCATAGTTAATAGCAATTTTAAAGTCTGAAACCACTGTAATTGCCCTCAAAAGTCAATAGATCAATAGGAGAGTCTTTTTGGTTTTAGATATGAGTACTGAGCAATACATCACATCTTCAAAGATTGCTTTTGATCATGGCAATCTTGATAAATTTAAAATTAGTTTGAAACCTAAATATAAACAAGAATGTTTATTTTTAAAGTCTATATATTTAACCTTAAAACAGTGCCAACAGGCATTTACACTTAGTTATTATTTAATGAGTCTACATATTTACTTTGGAAATATGCATTAAACTGAAAGAATTCAGAAAGCCAGAACTAAATAATCATGTTCAAAATAAATTTAGGACAATATAATTTATAGCTTAAATAGTAAATTATCAAAATATACTGAGATAAATATTTTAGATTTTAAAAATAAACAATCTAGAAACAAATTTATAGAAAGATTTGTGTAAATATTCTCTTGAAATGAGAATAGTTTTCATTTGTCTCTTTTGTTCTTTATACATGTTATATTTTGAGATTCTCCTATGACAGTATCATATTTTAAAATATTTGTCTCCAAAGGGAAATTGCTAATTATCCTGCACTGGCATGTGTAAATACCTTGTTTATCTTAGCTAGACATACAAACAAAGATGAAAGCAAAAAGCCAAAGACCATCACATTATTTGGAAGGAGTGATGGAGTTCTCATTTAAAGAGCAATCACTTATATTGATTGCTTTCATCATTCAGGAAACACTAACAGAGTGCAATGATTTATTTGTTTTCTAAGTTGTTAGGTGATGTCAAGCAAATTACCTGGGTCCAATTTCTGAGAGATGAAAAATTCTTCTTTTGGCATGTGTTACTGGAATTGTGAGTAATGTTCTGATCAAAGGTACATCTTTTGAGATACTCTTATAATTTAACCAGCCTTGCTGCTTTAGATGGCTGTTTGTACATTTTCAGCAGTTAATATCTGTAAGGCTTGTATCAGTACAGACTGCTTATTGTTTTTGAAATGACTATTAGCCTGACAAAAATGGGTATAATTTCTAAGGAGATAGAAAGCAATCCTTTCTGATCTAGAATTCAAACAAAATGTCCAAGGGATGATGGATCATTTTACCTTATTTAGTATACACCAATCAAACAACAAATGCTATTATTCTCCAATTCTCATTTTTGCCTGTATTGGCACACAAAGAATGCTTCTTTGTCATCGCAACCGTAGGGTTTAGATATCTTAGCATAGTGCCAGTCATTTGGTGGACTAAACTTCGAGGTAGAAGAAACTAATAGGAAGATAAAAGAAATGAAAATGTTGGGGATAGGCTTGGGTGTGAAGGGAGACGAGATGAGACTAAGTATAAAATAGAACAGGGGTGGGGTAAACAGGCCCAGAGACTAAGAACCTGGGGACATCTGTTTTAATTTTGGGTGTGCATCTTAAAGGCTACCTAGCATAGGCTAACGGAGAAGGCAATGGAACCCCACTCCAGTACTCTTGCCTGGAAAATCCCATGGACAGAAGAGCCTGGTAGTCTGCGGCCCATGGAGTCGCAAAGAGTCGGACATGACTGAGCGACTTCCCTTTCACTTTTCACTTTCATGCATTGGAGAAGGAAATGGCAACCCACTCCAGTGTTCTTGCCTGGAGAATCCCAGGGACGGGGGAGCCTGGTGGGCTGCAGTCCATGGGGTCGCGAAGAGTTGGACACAACTGAGCGACTTCACTTTGACTTTTCACTTTCATGCATTGGAGAAGGAAATGACAACCCACTCCAGTATTCTTGCCTGGAGAATCCCAGGGACGGGGGAGCCTGGTGGGCTGCCGTCTATGGGGTCACACAGAGTCGGACATGATTGAAGTGACTTAGCAGTAGCAGCAGCAGCATAGGCTAATGGAGATTTCAATTAACTATGCCAACAGAAGGATTTTTATCTATAAAATTGAAATACTGGAATAAGAACTGAACCCAGTCAATGGGTTAGGTCAAAATGAGTTTATTCAATAGTTGTCAGTGTTCAGGAAGGGGTAGTATTCCCACCACTCTAAACAGTGAACTAGATTGAGAAAGGTAGGAGAGGGATCCGTGGTATCTCAGCTAGTTTATTCTTCCTCTACTGGAAGGGTTCAACCTAGAAATTCTAAAATATATGGGGAATCATGACATTACTTTGCCAACAAAAGTCCGTCTAGTCAAGGCTATGGTTTTTCCAGTGATCATGTATGAATGTAAGAGTTGGACTGTGAAGAAAGCTGAGTGCCAAAGAATTGATGCTTTTTGAACTGTGGTGTTGGAGAAGACTCTTGAGAGTCCCTTGGACTGCAAGGAGATCCAACCAGTCCATTCTGAAGGAGATCAGCCCTGGATGTTCTTTGGAAGGAATGATGCTAAAGCTGAAACTCTAGTACTTTGGCCATCTCATGCGAAGAGTTGACTCATTGGAAAAGACTTTAATGCTGGGAGGGATTGGGGGCAGGAGGACAAGGGGATGACAGAGGATGAGATGGCTGGATGGCATCACTGACTTGATGGATGTGAGTCTGAGTGAACTCCAGGAGTTGGTGATGGACAGGGAGGCCTGGCGTGCTGCAATTCATGGGGTCGCAAAGAGTTGGACACGACTGAGCGACTGAACTGAACTGATGACAAGTCTTGCCTCAAAAATTTCAATGAGTCTACGGTCTCTGAAATTATTTTTTTCTCTGTCCATGGTATCTAATAAATTTGTAATGTTAACTTTATCACCATCTATTTTCTCCCCATATCCAATTTTCTTCCAGCTTGCAGTGGCTTGAATTATGACTTGTATTATTACATTAGCTCAGCATTCTCCCTTCTTTACCTTTTAAAGTCTTATCCATTAAAGGAATGTTAAGTCACCTCATCTTTAAAGCTTTACTAGGTCTGTTCATCATAATGAGTCACATCTTCCTCTGGACTTTCTGCTTCTTTAAGGCTAAGTAGTGCTTATTTCATGCTTTATTTCAGTTTCTATATTTTACCAATTAAACTGTAAGCTTAGTATGCATAGGAAGAATGTCTTAATTATCTATCTCACTAGCATCTAGCAAAGTGGTTTGCCTATAGAAATCATTAATTGACATCGTTTCAATAAGGTTACTTGATATTTGCACAAATTCTAAGTCGGACTCAATGGATCATTTATTGTTCTCAGGTTACTAAACCTGTATTTCCCTCAGTTCTTTATTTGTAAATAAAAGGGGGATAATTTAATTTCAGTAACTTCCCTGGTGGCTCAGTGCTAAATAATCTGCCAGAAATGCAGAAGACCTGGGTTTGATCCTTGGGTTGGGAAGATCCCCTGGAGAAGGGAATGGCAACCCACTCTAGGATTCTTACCTGAAAACTCCCATGGACAGAGGAGCCTGGCAGGGATACAGTCCATGGTATTACAAGAGTCTGATGTGACTGAGCAACTAAACCACCACCACCAATTTAATCTCACTATAGATTAATTTTATAGTTATGAAATCCAAACAAGGATGACATAGGGAAGACAGTCAATGACTGTGTACATAATTTTTGAGCATCTAAAAATTTCCAGGCACTCTTTTGAGCATCATTATTGCTAGAGGAATCCCTCTTGGGCTAGCTTAGTGTAGACAGCATTTGAGCTTTGGCCAGTATCACAATGAGATAGCCACCTAATATCCTTGATTTACAGCATGGATCAATCTCCCACCTATAGCTCCCATCATAGCCCCTGCTATGATGGTTTCATTTGAGTGATAACAAAGCCACAGTCATCAAGATCAATATAGATCAATATAGATCAATGGAACAAAATACAAAGCCCAGAGATAAATCCACACACATATGGGCACCTTATCTTTGACAAAGGAGAAAAGACTATATAATGGAGTAAAGACAATCTCTTTAACAAGTGGTGCTGGGAAAACTGGTCAACCACTTGTAAAAGAATGAAACTAGATCACTTTCTAACACCACACACAAAAATAAACTCAAAATGGATTAAAGATCTAAACGTAAGACCAGAAACTATAAAACTCCTAGAGGAGAACATAGGCAAAACACTTTCTGACATAAATCACAGCAGGATCCTCTATGATCCGCCTCTCAGAATACTGGAAATAAAAGCAAATATCAACAAATGGGATCTAATTAAAATTAAAAGCTTCTGCACAACAAAGGAAACTATAAGCAAGGTGAAAAGACAGCCTTCTGAATGGGAGAAAATAATAGCAAATGAAGCAACTGACAAACAACTAATCTCAAAAATATACAAGCAACTCCTGAAGCTCAATTCCAGAAAAATAAAACGACCCAATCAAAAAATGGGCCAAAGAACTAAATAGACATTTCTCCAAAGAAGACATACGGATGGTTAACAAACACATGAAAAGATGTTCAACATCATTCATTATCAGAGAAATGCAAATCAAGACCACAATGAGATACCACTTCACTTTCACTTTTCAGGTTATGACTAACATCAGTCCAAATGGTGTTTAAGATTAAACACTGCAGAGGAAATCTTAAAATACCCAAAAACATGTATCTTGTATATTAAAGAAACTTAATAGCTGTTTTCTCAAATTTTCCAAACATCTTGAAATGTTTTTTATATTTTCAGTAATGAGCTGTGAAATTAAAAGACATTGAAAGAGACAATAACAAAAAACAAATTTAGATAAACATTGCTAGAGGAAATAACAAATTGATTTCTTGCCTTTCTGTAGAGAGTGGTGCTCAAAAATAATTGTTATATGAAGAGATCACAAAGTCTGTAGAACTGTAGAAGAAAATGTATTATAGACAAATAAATTAATTATTATGTTATTTATCCAAGCCTTGCAATATTTGAGCTTGTTGTTTATAACTTTTCCTTTTTTCATTTCAAATAAATGCTTCCTTTGCTCTTTTTTGTTTGCTTCAGAAACTTGTATATTTTTATAAAGAAAGTGACCAAATTGCTTAATTATTGCAACCCCAAAAACCAGAATCCACTTCTGATCTTATGGGTGTGTGTCTGTGTATGTAAACACATATGTCTGCATCTAATGGCATTTGGTCTTCTGAGAATTTCTATTTCTTCTGAGGTCAATTTTAGTGATTTGTTTTTCTAGATAATCATTTATTACATTTACTTTATTCACCTTTTCCAACTTATTTGCACAGTGTTGAGCAATGTAGTTTATAATTTTTCTGTCTGTAATACTTTACCTCTTATGGTTTAATTAGAATGTACTTTCTGCCTTTCCTAAGTTATCCAATAAATGTATCTACTTATTGTGCCCTTTCCTTAAAAACTCAGCTTTTCTCTCTTAGTTCACCAATATATTTAAAGAAATACTTTCTTCTCTTATTTCTATCAACAGTTTTTGTCAGGCATAACTTTCCTAATTCTTTCATTTTTCACGCGTTCTTTGTTTTAAATGTGTTTGTTTTATCAATACATGATTGGGTTTTGTTTTGTAATTCAGTTGTATTTTTAAAACCAAAGTATTTAGCACTACTAAAGTGGGGGATAGGCATAAGATGTCAGGGAAGGCAATGGCACCCCACCCCAGTACTCTTGCCTGGAAAATCCAATGGACGGAGTAGCCTGATGGGCTGCAGTCCATGGGGTCGCTAACAGTCGGACAGACTGAGTGACTTCACTTTCACTTTTCTCTTTCATGCATTGGAGAAGGAAATGGCAACCCACTCCAGTATTCTTGCCTGGAGAATCCCAGGGATGGGGGAGCCTGGTGGGCTGCCGTCTATGGGGTCACACAGAGTTGGACACGACTGAAGTGACTTAGCAGCAGCAGGCATAAGATGTACTGTAACCAATATTTTGCAATAACTGTAAATTGAAAATAACATTAAAAAGTGTATAATTTTAAAAAATTATGACATGTGGCCTATATGTAGTTACTAATATGTCTGAGTTGTTTAGTTTTAATCTTGGCTTTATGGCACATTTTCAATTCTCATAGATTTTCTTTAATTAAAAAAAAATATTTTACTATATTGTGTGTGTTACATTCTTTTGATCATTTAGAAGGTTTGTATATTCTGCTAGCACAAGTACAATTTCTGTATAACCATAACAATGTAATATATTTAAGCCTTTTCTTTTTTTAATTTTTAATTTAAGTATGATCACTTTACAGAATTTTGTTGTTTTCTGTCAAGCAGCAGCATGAATCAGCCATAGGTGTATATATGTTCCCTCCCTCTCGACCCTCCTGCCCATCTCCCTCCTCTTCCCACCCCTCTAGGTCTAGGTTGATACAGAGCCCCTGTTTGACATCCCTGAGACTCCTTATCAGCATCAATTGAACTTCTATTCTAACAGTGACAAAGTTGATACATGACCACATGTTCCCTTGCCCCATCCTCCAATTTTAGTTGATTATAAGATATTTTTAATAAATTATCATCTTTAAAGGACATATTTTTACTCTTGGTTATAAAGAACAAGGAAATGAACATACAGTTCTTAATTTTTTTCTCACCCTTCTCTCCCAACTCATGTAATCTGCATAGTTTGTACACTGCTAATATTAATAGCATTTATACTCTATACTGATTTTTATTTAGTCTTTATTTTACTTCTAAGCATAATACTATGAGTTTCTTTTTATGGGTTTCTGTGCTATAGATTAACATCTCTTGGTTGGCTAAAAATCATACTCCAGTAGCTTCTTCAAGAAGGGGTTACAGAAACTACATGTTCAAAAATGCTTTCCTGATGCTTTTTGTATCTGAGCTAGGTATGAAACTAATGGGTCTTATTTTATTTCCTTGAAGGTATCATTGTCCTCATGGTTTAATATTGAATTATGCTTTTTTTTTCTGACACAAAAGAAATGCATTGGGGGAAATGGGGTTCCCAGAGTCTCAGA
Organism: Oreotragus oreotragus; assembly: GCA_006410675.1. Taxonomy (NCBI): domain Eukaryota; kingdom Metazoa; phylum Chordata; class Mammalia; order Artiodactyla; family Bovidae; genus Oreotragus; species Oreotragus oreotragus. Next base: position 408,317 of record SJYX01002896.1, on the reverse strand, counting down.
AATTCAAGTCAATAAATTGGTCACCCATCTCTTGATAGATTGAAACCTGAAACCTGATGCAGTTTGGTTTCTTCCCAACTGATATTCTATAATCTGGACCCAAACCCAATGTGCCCCTTTCCAAAATACCAGCTGACTTGAGTTAGCAAAATGGCATATTCAGTTCAGTTCAGTTCATTTCCGTTGCTCAGTCATGTCTGACTCTTTGCAACCCCATGAATTGCAGCACGCCAGGCCTCCCTGTCCTTCACCAACTCCCAGAGTTCACCNTGAATGGATAAGAAAGCTGTGGTATATATACACAATGGAGTATTACTCAGCCATTAAAAAGAATACATTTGAATCAGTTCTAATAAGATGGATGAAACTGGAACCGATTATACAGAGTGAAGTAAGCCAGAAAGAAAAACACCAATACGGTATACTAACGCATATATATGGAATTTAGAAAGATGGTAATGAGGACCCTGTATGCAAGACAGCAAAAGAGACACAGATGTGTAGAGCGGACTTATGGACTCTGAGGGAGAAGGAGAGGGAGAGGGAGAGGGTGGGATGATTTGGGAGAATAGCATTGAAATATGTATACTATCATGTAAGAAATGAATCACCAGTCTATGTTCGATGCAGGATGCTTGGGGCTGGTGTATGGGGATGATCCGGAGGGATGATGTGGAGTGGGAGGTGGGAGGGGGGTTCATGTTTGGGAGTTTGTGTACACCCGTGGCAGATTCATGTCAATGTATGCCAAAACCAATAGAGTACTGTAAAGTAAAATAAAGTAAAAATAAATAAATAAATAAATTTATTAAATAATAAAAGAATGGAGCATGAAAAAAAATAAATAAAGAGGAGTATGGAAATAACAAGAAAGTAGAATTAACAACACATGAACAATAAGAGGTAAAAAGTATAATCCAAAAAGGATAAAAGTGACAGATTAAAATACTAAGCAGAAAAATATAAACAAAGATAATCACGATAAAATAACAGCGGTCATCCTAAAACATGAAGCATAATTTTGGTAAAGTGCTGTGACTTGAGGTAGCTCTCCATGATGTGAAAGCATCTTGCCTTATTATTCCCTTCACATTTGGGCTCATGTTAAGTAATTCACGGGTGGAAGAGAGAGCTCAGGCTTATATCCTTTAATTTCTACCAATATAAGCAAAAATATTATTCTCTGAATCCCCTCCAGTGGGAAGCTCCTATGATTCCAAAATAAACTTGCTCAGTTGGGGTGGTGCTAACCCTCCTTTCCTATGATGCTTTCAAATTTTGGTGTTGGAAAAGACTCTTGAGAGTCCCTTGTGCTCAGGTGATGGAGCTAACCCTCCTACTCTATGATTCTTTTGAATTTGATGCTGGAGAAGACTCTTGAGAGTCCCCTGGAGAGCAAGGAGATAAAACCAGCCAATCCTAAAGGAAATCAGTCCTGAATATTCATTGGAAGGACTGAGGCTAAAGCTCCAATACTTTGGCCACCTGATACAAAGAGCTGACTCATGGGAAAAGATCCTAATGCTGGGAAAGATTGATGGCAGGCGGAGAATTGGGGACAGAGGATGAGGTGGTTGGATGGCATCACCAAAGTCAGTGGACATGAATTTGAGCAAACTCTGGGAGACAGTGAAGGAAGCCTGGCATTCTGCAGTTCCTGGGATTGCAAAGATCAAACATGACTTAATGACTGAACAAAAACCGTGGCTTTTTCAGGTCTTCTGTGGTGGCTCAGCAGTAAAGAATCTGTCTGCAATGCAGGAGACACAGAAGACCTGGGTTCAATCCCTGATTTAGGAAGATCCTCTGGAGTAGGAAATGGAACCCACTCCAGTATTCTTGTCTGGAAAGTCCCAAGGACAGAGGAACCTGTTGGGCTGCAGTCCAGGGGGTTGCAAAGAGTCAGATATGACTGAGCATGCATGCACACACATTATTATCATTCAGCTTTGGAAATGGAGTCAGACAGTGAATTTTGAGTACAACCAGGCAAGAGAAAACTTCTAGGAACACCATAAATACAGGGATACAAAGAACCTCACTGCCAGTAAAATTCTATATTATTGATATGAAACTGTCATAATATTTCATTTGAAGAGGAATTGAATAGCAAAACTGTTACAAACTGGAAAGCACCAATGACTAAAAGGTTTTTAATCACATAAATGGGAGAAATGATCAGACATTGAAGAGTGATAATCAGTAAAAGTCATGGAAGTTTAGAAACAAAAGCTATTGGTCCAAAGAACTCAGTATTCCTTTTTTTTTTTAGTCTATGTAGTACGTCTGCCTGTTCTTTCTTTCTTTTTTTTTTTCACATGGGCAAATGTTGAAGTGAGGTGTTAATCATTCAGTCATGTCCAGCTCTTTGCAACCCCATGGACAGGGGCTCTCCAGGCTCTTCTGTCCATAAAATTCTCCAGGCAAGAATACTGGAGCAGGTTGCCATTTCCTTCTCCAGGAGATCTTCCCAACCCAAGTATTGAGCCTGGGTCTCCTGCACTGCAGGCGGACTTGACCATCTGAGCCACCAGCGTAGCTCAGGATAAGTCTTCAGGGCGCTGGTAAATCTTCTGTTTCTTTATTAGGATGTTGATTACACAGGTATGTTCACTTTGTGAAAATGCGTGGATTGGACACTTATGATATGTTTACTCTTCTGAATGCATGTTTTACTTCCTAAATTTTATATTTAAGAAGGCTTGGATAGAAGTGCAGTTTAGTATTCTTTACAGAGTTGATTTTTCTACTATATTGGGAAAGTTTTACACACACATACACACCCATTTTATGATTTGTGGTATTACATAAATAGTTATATTACATAAAATAGTTATTTATGTAATAGTCTTAAGTGTGCAATTATTAAAGGTGACACATTTCATTTGCATTAAACATACATATGTCCACTTAAAATGTTGTCTTTCAAAAAAATAACTAGGTCTTTTGTTTACTCTTGAGTGTGTATCTAATGTGTTTGGTCTTGTATTTAAGGGCAGTTGCCTATTACTTGTAGGTGTTACCTTATAGACTCAATTTTCCCACCAGTGGAAAAAGTTCTGTTAAATGAATTATGCAACTTGATTAGGTGTTAATCTTTTTCTAACTGAAGTATTTTTTATTTACAATATTGACTTTCAGGTATACAGCATAGTGATTCAGTACATGAGTGTGTGTATATATATATATATATTTTAATTTAAATTTTATTCCATTATGGTCTATTGTAAGATATAATTCCATGTGCTATATAGTAAACCTTGTTGCTTATCTATTTTATTTATGGTAGTATGCATCTGTTACTCCCTACTACCAATTTATACCTCCCCCAACCTTGGTCATCATACTGTTTGAGTATTCCTGTTTTGTAAATAAGTATATCTGTATAATTTTAAAAAGCATTTATTTAGCAGCAGTGGGTCCTAGGTGTAGCATGCAGGATGTGGCCTGCAGAATCTACCTCCTTATCCAGGGATGGAATCTGGGCCCCCTGCATTAGAAGCTTGGAGTCTTAGCCACTGGATGATCAGCAAAGTTCCCTACTTGTTTAATGTTTTTTAGATTCCACATATAAGTGAAACATTATTTCCTTTTGTCTGACTTATTTCACTTAGTGTGATGATCTATACGTCTATCCATGGTACTGCAAATGGCATTGTTTCATTATTTTTTATGGCCAAGTAATATTCCTGTGTGTGTATGCGCATGTGTGCGTGTGTGTATGCGCATGTGTGTATGTGCGCATGTGTGTGTGTATGCGCATGTGTGTGTGTGTGTATGTCACATGTTCTTTTTCCATTTGCTTACTGACAGACACTTAGGTTGAATCCATGTTTTGACTATTGCAAATAGTACCACTGTGAATATTGGCGTGCATGTAACTTTTTGAAAGCACTTTCATCTTTTCCAAATATATGCCCAGGAGTAGGATTGATGGATCACATGGTAATGCCATTTTCAGTTTTTTAAGAAACTTTTATTTTATTTTCCATAGTGACTTTGCTAATTTACATTCCTACCAATAGTGTAGGAGGGTACCCTTTTCTCCAGGCTCCCTCCAGCGTTTATTTTTGTAGACTTTTTGATGATAGCCATTTTGACTGATATGATGTGATACCTCATTGCAGTTTTGAACTGCATTTCTCTAATTATTATTTTATTCACTATTTAAACTATCTGAAGACATACAGACCTTCTTATATTGTTAATATAAGTGAAATATATTTTAACAATTTAAAAGAAAGATTTCTTATGTAGTTGAATGCAAAATCTTCAGAATATACTGTAAATTTTAAAAAAGCAACATAAATATTTGTACATTATTCAATTTTAGTAGGGAAGAAGATAGACTATATTTTTTTCTTACATATGCTTAAAATATACTTGAAAGAACACATGAGACAGATACAGTGACTTTTTTTTTTTTTTTTTTTTGGTGGGNTGCAAAATCTTCAGAATATACTGTAAATTTTAAAAAAGCAACATAAATATTTGTACATTATTCAATTTTAGTAGGGAAGAAGATAGACTATATTTTTTTCTTACATATGCTTAAAATATACTTGAAAGAACACATGAGACAGATACAGTGACTTTTTTTTTTTTTTTTTTGGTGGGATGAGTGGAAACCAGGAAAATTTGGAAAGCAATTGAAGCAAAATGACACTTTATGTATCTTTCATTTCAAGTTAATGAAAAATATAAATTGATTGTATACTCAAAATTGGGCTTCACTGGTGGCTCAGACTGTAAAGAATCTGCCTGCAATGCAGGGGACCCCAGGTTGATCCCTGGGTTGGGAAGATCCCCTGGAGAGGAAATGGCAACCCTCTCCAGTATTCTTGCCTGGAGAATTCGATGGACAGAGAAGCCTGGCAGGCTACAGTCCAGGGGTTACCAAGAGTTGGGCACAGCTAAGCAGCTACCACTTTGACTTTCACATACTCAAAATTAGCACACAAGCACATTGAAACTGTCTTAAGATAGTAATTCTTTAGATTTTAAGGGTATTTATCTTCAAGACCCATGTAAAATAAATGAATACACACAGACAATAAAGTCCATCTGGACACATAATACTGTTATCAAGGGAATCTAGTGCATCAGAAGAAAAGACAGGAAGAGGGGAGAGAGGAGGTATCTAAAAGTGATATGGGACGGGAGCCAAAGGTAAACTCTACTGCCTTGTAAGTATGTCTTTTAATGAATGTAAAGGCTGCCAAGTTTGGGGAAAACCTGAAGTGCATCATTTTCACAAGGGTTCTTCCCCTTCACACTTGGGAAGATGGAATGCTTATTTCTGCCCGTTCCAAGCGATGGATTCATTATTTTAAGTTATAGAGAAAATGAGTTGTGATTGAAAGGAAATGTTTTGCTTTTTCTATCCTAAATAGAAGATACTCTTCCTGTCTCGTAGCAGTATTCATTGAAGTATAATATCTTGTTTTTTTGTATAAATTGATTTTTTTTATTATAGTCCTCTGGAAATTTTCATGTTTCCTGTCATTTGTAATAAAATAAATATATGGATCCACTTATTTTAAGTAGTTGTTTAAAGTCTATTTTAAAGCAGTAAAATTAAAAAAAAATTCTGGGGCAAGAGAAAAAAAAATAATTGTTATATATCCCAGAGAAAAGGTTCATCCTTTGTATGCATCAAGCTCCTAAAATCTTAGGTTTTTGTTGTCATTCAGTCGCTAAGTTCTGTCTGACTCTTTGAGAGCCCATGGACTTCAGCATTCTAGGCTCCTCTGAACTTCAGTATATCTCAGAGTTTGTTTAAATTCATGTCATTGAGCTGGTGTTGCTATCTAACCATCTCATCCCCTGCCACCCCCTGTTCCCTTTGCCTTCAATCTTTCTTAGCATCAGAGTTTTACCAATGAGTTGGCTCTTCGCATCAGGTGGCCAAAGTATTGGAGCTCCAGCATCAGTCCTTCCAATGAATATTCAGGGTTGATTTCCTTTAGGATTAATTACTTTGATCAGTCCACGGACCCTCAAGAGTCTTTTCCACAGCACAATTTGAAAGCATCAGTTCTTTCAATTCTTATTTATCTGCATCTTCTTGTCAACAGATTTTGGGGAAACTAAGTGACCTAAATAATGTAAACGTTTCTAACCGTGGTAAATGTAAAATAATTTTGCAGTGGAATCAAGGTTCTTAGTATGAAACATCAAGATTTCCTGTATCTGACATTTACATTAAAAATACTCTTTAATATTATTGTTTAAGCATACTTGTTTTATGTAGTGGGTATTTAACTTTTGTTAATGTAATACTCATATGAAGAGAGAAAACATTTTAATTTAACTAGTAAATAAAAACAATCTGTTCACTTATCAGAAATTCAATTTTATTTGGATTTAGAAAAATCTAGGTTCAAGTCTAAATTCTTCCAATTCCCAGCTCTGTGATGGGGAAGGAGGACAGGGTCATGCCCCTCTCCCTGTCTCAGGAGCCTCATGGTTAAATGCAGATAATAGTAAGTAACACACTAGGTGGTTAATTGCATCAACCATACAGGCATACCTTCTTTGTACTTCCCAGATGTTGTGGGATTTTTTTTTTTTTTTACAAACTGAAGCTTTGTAGCAACACTGTGTTAAGTCTATCATCATGATTTTTCCAACAGCATTTGTTCATTGCATGTCTGTGTCACTTTTGGTAATTCTAACAATATTTCAATTTTTGTTATTATATTTGTTATAGTGATCTGTGATCACTGCTGTTTGATGGACTCGCTGAAGGCTCAGGCAATGGCTAGCATTTTTTAGCAACAAAATTAATTTTTAACTACTGTATGTACATTGATTTTTGAGACATAATGCTGCTGTACACTTAATAGACCACAGTGTAGTATAAATATAATTTTTATATACGTAAGAAAAAATATTCATGTAACTCACTTTACTATGATATTTGCTTTATAGTAGTGGTCTGGAACTAAACCTGCAATCTCAGGTATGCCTGTAAAATTGTATAAAAACATTTTCTAAATTTTAATTAGTTATAAAATGTTATTATTCACTTGCTTATAGTGTAAATTAACTAGAAAATTTGTTTCTCCATAATGCTATATATATCTGCAAAGCAAAATATTGTGAGTGGCAATATCTGAATGAAGATAGTGGTTTGTGGTAAAAAGTTTAAGCTTTCTAAAAGACCGAGACTTTTGTGTTGAAGTCTCTATTACAAGTATTACTACACAAGCATTCAGAATACTGTGTTGGCTATGGTTGGGGCTGCTAATTTTTCAGTTTTGCATCTTTTTATTTGATAGGAATAAATCCAACCATTCAGTGTGGCAATGCTATTTGTTTACAGTTTTTAAAAAGTCAACTTTTTGATCTGACTTTTCTCAAGGCTTTGTACATCTCACATCAAGATTTTATAGTAATTAATTGATCTGATGGGTTACTCACTGCAGCCAATAGTTTAATTTTGCAACCTGCTGGAGTCACAAGCATAATTTATGTAGATAATGTAACATAAGACAGTACTGTGGATGGACAGTTGCAAATTTATGGCTGCATATAGTCATTAGGGAGTGTCTACACACCACAAACCTCCCTGTGTAAATTGCTTTTTATGCCATGTTTTTTCCTTAATGCTCATCTGTAGTGACAAAATGGTGGGCGAATAAACCAACAGATGGTTTTCTCTCAATGGCTACATCACGGAATGCATCGTTAGTTTCATGTCTACACAGCACAAGGAATGCTGGAGTTTCTGTGGGCATCTGGTTGGTAGTCCCTCGTGGGGTTGTCACACACATAATCTAAGCATCCCAGCTGTGTTTTCAGTTCCCTGATGTCTACTTTGGCACAAGAAGGTGTTCACAAGCCAACTTAATTCTCTTGTTAATTCTGCCAGCAGTTAGAAGAGAACTCTTAAATCCTAAAACCCTAATAATCTACCCTGATGTACTTCTTTCTTTAAATTGGTTGGTTTGTCAAAAGCTTTTTCTCTTTAGTTTTGAATAATGATATTTAAGATTATAGAAGATAGCTTATTTCAACTAAATCATTGATGTAAATGTATGTAGGTTATGAATTAGGTTACTATTATATGCAGTACAAAGGTTGTGTTGTTCTGTATTTAACTCACCAAATAAAATTAGTGGCTGATGTAAAACTTCCATAATTTATTATAAAAAGACAAATCTTCTATGAGGTCTATCTGGTTGACCTCATGAGCCCAACAATTTATGAATCTTCTAAGTCCCTTGGATGTCCTAGGGAAGCATGGGTGAATACAACAGACACCAACAAAAGTGTACTTTTGTAGTATGGTGACACAGACCTACAAATAAAACTATGAAAATTGCACATATAAAATCTATGGAAATGGAAGAACACAAGATCAGGTGAAATATCACTATTTTCTCGTGTGTATAGATTCAGTTCAGTTCAGTTCAGTCACTCAGTCATGTCCGACTCTTTGCGACCCCATGAATCGCAGCANCAGTCCATGGGGTCGCTAACAGTCGGACAGACTGAGCGACTTCACTTTCACTTTTCTCTTTCATGCATTGGAGTAGGAAATGGCAACCCACTCCAGTATTCTTGCCTGGAGAATCCCAGGGATGGGGGAGCCTGGTGGGCTGCCGTCTATGGGGTCACACAGAGTCGGACACGACTGAAGTGACTTAGCAGCAGCAGCAGCAGCAGCAGCAGCAGCAGAGTACTGGCAGCCTGAAAAGACCCAGGGAAGGGCTTACATGGTGGTTAGGGTGTAACCCCTTGAGCTGATGAAACAGGAGGAAGGGAGAAACTTGGGGAAGGGAGTCATGTGGGTGGCTATTTGGCCACCCTGTTAGGGAAATAGTTCAGTATATAACAGCCAAATTGGGCAGAGCCACAGGTATCAGTCCTGACTCAGACATCCCATGCTTGTACGATGCTTAGTTGCTCAGTCATGTCCGACTCTTTGTGACCCAAGGACTATAGCCCACCAGGCTCCTCTGTGCAGTGGGATTCTCCAGGCAAGAATACTGGAGTGGGTTGCCATGCTCTCCTCCAGGGGATCTTCCCAACCCAGGGACTGAACCCAGGTCTCCCTCGTTGCAGGTGGATTCTTTACTACTGAGCCACCTGGGAAGCCCAAGAGTACTGGAGTGGGTAGCTTATCCCTTTTCCAGGGGATCTTCCCGACCCAGGAATAAAACCAGGGTTTCCTGCATTGTAAGTGGATTCTTTACCAGCTAAGCTACCAGGGAAGCCCTCGCATGCTTGGGAACCCCAGAATGAGCTAACAGGCACCCAGCTTCATACGTCATCCGGAGCCTGTATTACTCTCTGGGAGGTCCCCGATCCCTCCATGCAATTTCCCACTGGCATCCCAGCCCCTTGATCAGCAACAAGCCCCTTGGTGCTTGTCAATCATCTGGCAGAGGGCTGAGGCCGAGGGCCAGGCACACTCACCAGCTCGCAGCCGGGGCAGCAGCTGAGACAGGGCCTGCAGTTGTTTGTGCTGCACAACCTGCTCCCGCAGGGGTTCTAGGGTCTGTGCAGCCTCAGCCATATCCTGGAGCAGCCCATGGGCCTGGCCCAGGGCCTCGTGAGCTCCCCGCACGGCCTCGAGGGCCTGGGCCAGCTGCCATACCCCGGTCTTCACACCTTCCAGGTATGACTGCACCACCGACTGTGGGAAGGAGGCAGGCAGTGAGGCCTTGCCAGCACTGCACCTCTCCCCCAGCACTCCTGCCTCCTGCCTGATGCCCACCTTGATGCGTGCTTCCAGAGAACAGGTCCGCTGCACCTCGCGGCTCCGGTACTGTCCCAGCCTGGCCAGCTGCTCTGGCCGGTAGAAGATGCCCGAGGCCCACTTGAGTGCTGCACCCCGGGCTAGCTGCTCCGCCCTCTCCTGCTCCGGCCACTCCGGCCCTGGGCAGGAAGAGCCTGGGCAGCTGCGTCAATTGGGCTAGGCCTGCAGGAAGTGGCTGCCGAATCTGCTCCCTTTCCTACCTCTCAGCCTGTCCCCCAGGGCGGTCCACTCCTCTCCCCGCCCTACCGAGCTCCAGTCAGACCCCAACCCACCATCCCCATCTTTCTTGCTACCATCCCTCCCTCGGCCCACCCAGAAGGGCTCATACCAGTGGGGAGTGCAGGCTGCGTTTTGTCCCTGGCTGCTGAGTCCATGGCTGGAGGAGCTGGAGCGGAGTGAGGGCAAAGGTCTGGGTTAGAGCAGGCAAAGTGGGCGCTCCTCTGAGTTACTGTGTGCATCTAGGCCCCTCTGAGAAGGAGAAGGTTCCGGCTCCCTCAGGAAATGAGGGAGGTGGGAGAGATGGGGAGGCACCTGAGATACCCTCATCGACGAGGTTTCCCCCAGATGGAAGTGGGGCAGGGTAGACAGGGGCCTCCGCTGGGCACCGCTCCTCTCTGAGCTGCAGAGGACAGTATGGTAGGGAGCTCACCAGGCTTGACCAGGCGTCCAGTGCTCCCTCCTCCACAAAGAGCCTTGGCCTTGAGGAGGGCCCTCTCCCCCGGCCGTCTCGGCAGAGTTGGATACTCTCTCCACTGGCTCACAAGACCCACACCTCAGCCTGCCACAGCAGAATTCCTCAACCCAAGGAAGCCTCTGTCCGTCCCACCTCCCTCCTCAGGAGCCCCCTCCTCCCTCCAGGTCCCGCCCTCTCCAAGGCCACATGCAGAAAGGAAGGAAGCTGAGTCTCTGGTACTTTATTCCCAACAGGAAAGAGCATCTGCACCGTGGGACAGAGTGGGGAGGGCTGGGCGCCACTTCCTTGGGGGGAGGGGGGTGTCCTCCCTGTGATCAATGAGTCTGGAGCAGCCTAGGCAGGACCTCTTATGCTCAGGGCACAGACAGGAACTAGATGGCCCCAACCTGGGTGGAGAGGAAGGTGTGCTGATATGGATGCAGACAACATCACAGTGTGAAAACTGTGTTGACAGGCCCTTAGAGGCAGGTATGCCTCTGCAGAGGAGCAAGAGACCACAGGCTACTGTGAAGAGGGTGTGTGGCAGGAGATGGCAGAGAGGGGAAGGGCTATGAAAGCTTGTTTGTCTTGGAGATAAAAGGAGCCATGGAAGGGACTGCTGCTGCTGCTTAGCTGCTTCAGTCGTGTCTCTGTGCGACTCTATGGACTGGAGCCCACCAGGCTCCTCTCTCCGTGGGATTCTCTAGGCAAGAATACTGGAGTGGGTTGCCATGCCCTCCTCCAATGGAACTGACTACTAGGTAGTAATAATGCAGTGGACACTGGCTACCACCCAAATCCACCCTTCAGGACAAAGACACTCATTCCCCTAGCTGCCTGAAATGTAGGCTAATGAGGTCTCAGATCTGAGTCTCTTAATCAGTGTTAGGGTATAAGGGCCAGGTAGGCCTTGGAAGGGGTACCCCAGTTTCAGTGCTCCTAGGACAGAGGCCTCCATTTTAACTTCCTCACAGTTTAATTCTCCTCTCTGCCCTGTTTGGCCTGTCTTACTTCCTTACAAGTGTGGCTTCTCAGTAAAATTTCTGCTGGCACATCTCTTTCTCAAAGACTGTTTTCCAAAGAACTTGACCTAAAATAAACTATAATAAATGACAATGTTAAAAATAACAAAATGATACTAGCAAGCACATAATCCTTCCACATGCCAGAAACTGCTCTAAGGGCTTTACATATATTTACACATGGGTAAATATGTTTGCATTGGCTGAAAAGTGGTTTTAATCCCATGGCCTCTGAGCACTGTAGTGTGGAGACAAGAGAAAGGTGAGGCTGGGATCAGGGGAAGAAAGTGGGGATGCAGACAGGTGAATAGCTAGATGTAGTTAGTGCTTGCTGTTTGGCAGGAAGTGAAGGACAGGAATAGAAAGGGTGAAGTGAAGTCGCTCAGTCGTGTCCGACTCTTTGCGACCCCGTGGACTGTAGCCCACAAGGCTCCTCCGTCCATGGGGTTCTCCAGGCAAGAATACTGGAGTGGGTTGCCATTTCCTTCTCCAGGGGATCTTCCCGATCCAAGAATAAAACCCACGTCTCCAGCATTGCAGGCAGATGCTTTAACCTCTGAGCCACCAGGGAAGCCCTCTATTAGATCTAGGCCCTTAAATCTATTTCTCATTTCCACTGTATAATCATAAGGGGTTTGATTTAGGTCATACCTGAATGGTCTAGTGGGTTTTCTTACTTTCTTCAATTTGAGTCTGAATTTGGCAATAAGGAGTTCATGATCTGAGCCACAGTCAGCTCCTGGTCTTTTTTTTGTTGACTGTATAGAGCTTCTCCATCTTTGGCTGCAAAGAATATAATCAGTCTGATTTTGGTGTTGACCATCTGGTGATGTCCATGTGTAGAGTCTTCTCTTGTGTTGTTGGAAGAGGGTTTCTGCTATGACCAGTGCATTTTCTTGGCAAAACTCTATTCTGACAGAATGTGGTCCACTGGAGAAGGGAATGGCAAACCACTTCAGTATTCTTGCCTTGAGAACACCATGAACAGTATGAAAAGGCAAAATGATAGGATACTGAAAGAAGAACTCCCCAGGTCAGTAGGTGCCCAATATGCTACTGGAGATCAGTGGAGAAATAACTCCAGAAAAATGAAGGCATGGAGCCAAAGCAAAAACAATACCCAGCTGTGGATGTGACTGGTGATAGCATCAAGGTCCAATGCTATAAAGAGCAATATTGCATAGGAACCTGGAATGTCAGGTCCATTAATCAAGGCAAATTGGAAGTGGTCAAACAAGAGATTGCAAGAGTGAACGTCGACATTCTAGGAATTTGTGAACTAAAATGGACTGGAGTGGGTGAATTTAACTCAGATGACCATTATATCTACTACTGAGGGCAGGAATCCCTCAGAAGAAATGGAGTAGCCATCATGGTCAACAAAAGAGACTGAAATGCAGTACTTGGATGCAATCTCAAAAACGACAGAATGATCTCTTTTCATTTTCAAGGCAAACCATTTAACGTCACAGTAATCCAAATCTATGCGCCAATCAGTAATGCTGAGGAAGCTGAAATTGAACAGTTCTATGAAGACCTACAAGACCTTTTAGAACTAACATCCAAAAAAGATATCCTTTTCATTATAGGGGACTGGAATGCAAAAGTAAGAAGTGTATAGATTACAGACACATTATTTTGAAACTGTATACTAGTCGTTTTCTATGATAATGTCACATAACATGAATATATCCATGACTTGCATCAAAAAACATTCATTTCTTACTCAAGGTCTTGTAGAGGGCTGAGGCATCTCTTCTTGAGACTCTAGGTGTGTTTTGATGTGTTCAACATATCTGCCTTATAAGATGCAAGCTAACTAGAGCATATTATTCTTATGGCAGAAAAGAAGAGATATAAGGCCAAACCAAAAACACATAAGCACCTTCAAAGCCTCAGTCTGAGTTGGTTGTTTGTCATATTCCTGTGGTCAAAGCAAACATCTACAGTGTGAAAATATGTACTTCTCCAGTAATGTGGGTTGGGAGAATGAATACTTGTGCTATGATTATGCAATCTATAATTTGTTCTTTGGAAGACAGATGTTAACTTTTTTTTTTCTTTTTGGCTGGGCTAGGCCTTCACTGCTGTGTGCGAGCTTTCTCTAGGTGAGTATGGGGGGGCTCTTCTCTCAGCACCTGTGCGGGCTTCTCACTGCAGTGCCTTTTCTCACTGTGTGGTATGTGCTCTAGACTGAGTGCTCGGTGGTTGTGGCACATGGGCTTAGTTGTCCTGCACCATGTGGGTTCTTCCTGGACTGAGGACCGAACCATGTCCTCAGCACTGGCGGGTAGATTAACAACTGGACCACCAGGGAAGCCCAGCTTTCCTTTGTTCCACCCATAAAATGTATTCATCCCTGTGCCAGTGAAGACCCTTTCCTTCCCTCAAAGTTTTATGCTTTTATGGCATCATACTTGAAGTTCAAAATTGTGTGGCAACCTCTACTTCATAGCTGCCCCTCCCCCACCCCCAAGCAATATCCAGAGGTGCAGTAGTAGACTAATCTCTAAAAATGTAAGTTTCCTGGCCACCCACATCTGGCCCTAAAGCCAACGTCATTCATTTTACATTTTCCTTCAGGCATCCTGTTTCTGGTAGCAATTTCTGTATTTCTTTTGCTATACTGATGGTACGTAACAGTGTATTTTGAAGCGTGCCGGTAACTTACAACGACATACAGTTAATCTCTAAAAATGGTCCTGTGTGTGGAGGCTGCAGAGGCTCTGCTCTAGGCTGTCCCTGAGTATCTGGTTGGTGCCAGATCTTTGTTATCCTGTGACCCAGAGGGAAGAAGCAGTTTCTGCTAGGGAGAGATCTCTGTGGAAAGATCTAGAGTGTGAAACAACAAGAAAAATCATCCAAGCACATCTTAGGTTTTTACTTTGATATGGCTTATATCAGGCCTCACAGTGGCGCTCGTGGTAAAGAACCCACCTGCCGATGCAGGAGACATAAGAGACGTGGGTTTGATCCCTGGGTTAGGAAGATCCTTTGGCGTAGGAAATGGCAACCCACTCCAGTATTTTTGCCTGCAAAATCCCATGGACAGAGGAGCCTGGAAAATCCCATAGTCCATAGGGTTGCAAAGAGTTGGATATGACCAAATCGACTTACTATGCACAATGGCTTATGTCACATTCTCTCACACTGTTGGCCAAAGTAAGTCACATGACCCAAATTGAAATCAATTAAATGGGGAATTTTACTCCTCCTGTGGAAGGCACAAGTGGGGAGTAAATACTTGTGAAACTAGAAACGTCCATAGGGCTTCCCTTCCATAGGGCTTCCCTGTGGCTCACTGGTAAAAAATTCACCTGCCAATGCAAGAGATGCAGATTCGATCCCTGGATTGGGAAGATCCCCTGGAGAAGGAAATGGCAACCCACTTCAGTATCAGTATTCTTGCCTGGGAAATCCCAGGCACAAAAGAGTCAGATATGACTTAGTGACTAAAAACATAGTACAATCTATGTCAAATGCTTAAGTGCAATGTTGCCAAATAAAACGTACTTATGGAATTTAGCGGGAAAAAGTTTCTGAACTTACGCTAAGTCGAAGTTATTACCTTTTACAATATCTTCATTTGTTCCTTTGGGCAGTTTTCTCAATGCCATTCAGGGTCTTCATAGTTCTAGTTCTACACAAGATCTGGCTTTGCTAGAATAATCCTTGTAGTGAAAAAAGTCAGGAAGTAGAACCACACAAAAACAGCAAAACAAAACCACTCAAATGGTATGCCTCTGATAGTTGTTTTGTATTCCCTTGAAAAGGTTATTTTCAATGAGAGAATCACATACTTCAAGATTACAAAATTAGCATTATTAATTCCTTGGGAAGTTGTGACCTTTTAAATAGCTCTACCTTTCTGTGATCACTAAATAAAAGAAAGGGAAGTAGAAACTAAAAAGAATTTTAAGTATTTAGGCTTTCGATTACCTGGAGTTTATTACCGCTAATGCTGATTGACTCCATATAATATGGCTTTATAATTTATTATAAAATGTTAAAAGAAAGACAAAGTGGAAGTAAATACTCACAAATGCAAAGGAATTAACATAACAGAAATTTTATATCTAGTATCATTTTATAAATAAAAAGTTTGGTTAGAGGACTGTTGGAGTTACAAGGTGGGCTAATGTGCCTCTTAATAGCAGCATTACGCATTAAAATACCTAAGAAGAAGGTAAAATATGACTATGAGTCATTGAGTAGTAGAGTTATAATTTTAGCATAATATATATCATAATTGGCCAAAGTTATTTTTATGATAATAACTTTCTCAAAAGATATCTCTAAAAGAAGATAAATACAAACTACTAGACATACAAATACTTTTTTATTTTCTGATTTTTCTTTCACTTACACTTAGAGGATCTTCATTTATTCCTGCACAGGTGTTTCAACCTTTAAAATGTGTTTGCTTCAATTCAACAAAATTATATCTGCAATCATGGGCATGACGATATGGGGATATAATGGTTGGTGATATTATGGTTCACTGGGGAGAATGTCTGTTGTAGCTTGTCTTTGAAGAAGCAAATTTACTCAGCTTTTTAAATTTAAAAAAGTACTAATCAATGTTACAATAAAGTAATGGTACTTCTAATAAAGATTTTGACAAGGTAACTGTCAGCTCCTCTCCCTGCCAGTCCACTAACGTGCTCAGTGTTGTTGGTTCCAACATCATGAAATGATAGTGCTTGGAGAGTTCCCTGCAGTCGCCCATTTGTTTTATAACCTATTCAGCAGAAATTGTTTCATTGGCTGCTGGCCACTGGGCGTGTACTAACTCTGTGACTTGGCACAGCAAAGCTTCCTTCCATTTGACTTAATTTAAGCATCTTCTTCAGCCAAATATTTTCTCTACCTTAGCCAATACCTACGCCTTTCTGAAAAGGGTGCTAGAAAGAGCATTGAACTGGCCGTTTGAATATCCATGTTGTCGGTCTGGGTGCATGGCCATTTGGCTCTGCCTTACTTTAATTTTTAATCTATTACAAAGATGTGAAATATATCATTTCAAGGTTTCTTTCTGCTCCATTTCACTATGTATTGTTTCTCTTCTTCAGCCTCTATTGCACCCTACAGTAGAAATCCTCCAGCTTCAGAATCAAAGAGGCTTTGTGGGCTCTGGTGTCCTTTTCTAAAAAAAAGAGGGACAGTGATGTCTTCAGATCAGTTATTTGGAAGAGTAAACTAGCTAGTTGGTACAGTGCTTTGAAGACAGTAGTCAGCACAGTATAAGTGCTTTCCCTTTTTGGTCTTCCAAGAATCACAGTTCCTTTTCCTTTCCATCTCTGTTCATGTATACCCTTGTTTGCTGCTTGTGTGTGTGTGTGTGTGTGTGTGTGTGTGTGTGTGTGTGCTCAGTGGTTGACTCTTTGTGACACCATGGACTGTAGCCCACAAGGCTCATCTGGCCATGGGATTTCTCAGGCAAGAATGCTGATATGTGTTGTCATTTCCTTCTCCAGGGCATCTTCCTGACCCAGGGATTGAACTCATATCTCCTGCATTGGCAGATAGAGTCTTTACCACTTAGCCACCTGGGAAGCCTTATTTTTGCTGCTTGGGCCTCTACAGAGGGCCAAGGCATACTGAAAATAAAGGAGACATGAGCCTCACTGGGTGCTAGACAGGCTTCTACTTGGAAAGACCACAATTGAAAAATGCATATGACTGCGCGGCGACCCTGGGTGGCTGTGATAGGATGCTCTGTGATGACCTAGAGGGCTGGGATGGGAGTGGGGGGGAAGCTCAGGAGGGAAGGGATATATGCACACATATAGCTGCTGCACTTTGTTGTACAGCAGAAACTAACACGACGTTGTACAGCACTTATATTCCAATAAAAGAAAAATAGTGGCAAAGGAGATGCAACTAGGATAATTCTGCCTTAGGTTAATTGAGACACTCCAGGGCTGGTTATCTGGAAATTTAGCTCTCAGAAAAAGCCATTGCTGAGGTCAATGTTTAGCAAATATCCATTGGTTACGTGCCATCTTCAATATTTCTGCCCCATTTGTCCTATTACTTGCTTAATATTTTTTCTTTAAAATGATCTAAACTATTCACTATTCAGTCTAGTTCATATCTGTATGATCATTGATGTGCTAATTATGCTGATTTCTTAATACACGTAAAGTTAACATATAGCTATTAAAATTTTTAAAGTGTTGGCAGATGGGTGTGTGATGGATGGAGGATTAGGTATATGAAATGAATAAAAAGTCTGCCTTGGGAAACAGAAGCTAGTGGAAGCTCCAGTCTTTCTGTGTCTATCACTCAGGAGGGTTTACCCTTGAGAGTTGGTTTGATGTTGTGTTAAGAGCCAAGATTCTAAAACCTAACTCCTGGGTTCAGATTCCCGCTCTCATCTTTCAGTCAAGTGTAGCCTTGGGCAACTCGCTTAACATCCTTGTGCTTCATTTTCTTTATCTTGAGAAATGGGGGAACTTCTCTGGTGGTCCAGTGATTAAGACTTCACCTTCCAGTGCAAGGGGTTCTAGTTCGATTCCTGCCTGCAGAGCTAAGATTTCACATGCTTCTCAGGCACAAAGCTAAAACATAAAAAAAGAAGCAATACTGCAACAAAATACAATCAAACTTTAAAAATGGCCCACATTTTAAAAAAATCTTTAGAATAAAATAAATGGAATAACAGGAACATCATGACTTTTGTGAGGATGCAGTGTATTGACAATATAAATCTTTCAGAACAGTTCCTGTTCTCAATGTAACTATAAACTGATTTGATCATTATTATTATTATTATCCTATGAAGCTCATAGTCTCCATAACATTATATGATATGATGGCCTGAGTTTAGCTTTTACAGCCCATTTAATATTCTGCTAAAACATCAAGCCAAATATTTTGAATATATTGAATATATGTATAAATTTTATTTTACTTAGATAATTTGGCTTTAATTTATAATTTTTAGGCTCCTTCTGGTAAGGCTTTATGCATTTCTNAAGCTCATAGTCTCCATAACATTATATGATATGATGGCCTGAGTTTAGCTTTTACAGCCCATTTAATATTCTGCTAAAACATCAAGCCAAATATTTTGAATATATTGAATATATGTATAAATTTTATTTTACTTAGATAATTTGGCTTTAATTTATAATTTTTAGGCTCCTTCTGGTAAGGCTTTATGCATTTCTTTTCCTGCTCTTCTGAAGTGCCAAAGAAAAGATTTCATATGTAAGACTGTATTATTTATTGCTTTACACTGTGACTTAAAATAACCTATCAAAGCTTAAATGTTTAAGTCAATAAAATACTGTCTATGGACTGACTACAGCTTTCAAAAAAACATAGTACAGACTGCATGGTATTTAAATTCTTTAGTGATATATCAAAGGGTGATATTCTAAATTATACTATTCATAGAATAAATCAATAAAGCTTAACTTTTAAAATGCTAAGAAAATTTCCATGCCCAAGGCTCTTGGTTAACTGTATGTATTAACTAAAGTGCAAGAAAACAAGTCACATCTTTTTTTTTTTTTTTAACTTTAAAGTGTAGAATATCTTGTCAAGAAACTGGGCTTAACTGCCTGACAGGGACATCATCAGATGGTCGGCACTGAAATAAGATTGATTATATTCTTTGCAGCCAAAGATGGAGAAGCTCTATACAGTCAGCAAAAACAAGAATAGGAGCTGACTGTGGCTCAGATCATGAACTCCTTACTGCCAAATTCAGACTGAAATTGAAGAAAGTGGAGAAAACTACTAGAACATTCAGGTATGACCTAAATCAAATCCCTTATGCCTATACAATGGGAATGAGAAATAGATTTAAAGGACTGAATCAGATAGACAGAGTACATGATAAACTATGGATGGAGGTTCATGACATTGTACAGGAGACACGAATCAAGACCATCCCCAAGAAAAAGAAATACAAAAAAGAAAATGGTTGTCTGAGGAGGCCTTACAAATAGCTGTGAAAAGAAGTTAAGTGAAAAACAAAGGAGAAAAGGAAACATATGAGCATCTGAATCCAGAGTTCCAAAGAATAGCAAGAAGAGATAAGAAAGCCTTCTTCAGTATTCAACGCAAAGAAATAGAGGAAAACAATAGAATGGGAAAGACTAGAGATCTCTTCAAGAAAATTAGAGATACCAAGGGAATATTTCATGCAAAGATGGGCCCAATAAAGGACAGAAATTGTATGGACCTAACAGACGCAGAAGATATTAAGAAGAGGTGGCAAGAATACACAGAAGAACTGTACAAAAAAGATCTTCAAGATAATCACGATGGTGTGATCACTCACTTAGAGCCAGACATCCTGGAATGTGAAGTCAAGTGGGCCTTAGAAAGCATCACTACGGACAAAGCTAGTGGAGGTGATGGAATTCCAGTTGAGCTATTTCAAATCCTGAAAGATGATGCTGTGAAAATGCTGCACTCAATATGCCAGCAAATTTGGAAAACTCAGCAGTGGCCATAGGACTGGAAATGATCAGTTTTCATTCCAATTCCAAAGAAAGGCAATGCCAAAGAATGCTCAAACTAC
>SJYX01002896.1:326059-386365 GCA_006410675.1 Oreotragus oreotragus | reverse complement strand
TTTAAAATTCTCCAAGCCAGTCTTCAGCAATATGTGAACCGTGAACTTCCAGATGTTCAAACTGGTTTTAGAAAAGCCAGAGGAACCAGAGATCAAATTTCCAATATCCACTGGATCATTGAAAAAGCAAGAGATTTCCAGAAAAAAGCATCTATTTCTGCTTTCTTGACTCTACCAAAGCCTTTGACTGTGTGGATCACAATACACTGTGGAAAATTCTGAAAGAGATGGGAATATCAGACCACCTGACCTGCCTCTTGAGAAATCTGTATGCAGGTCAGAAAGCAACAGTTAGAACTGGACATGGAATAACAGACTGGTTCCAAATAGGAAAAGGAGTGCATCAAGGCTATATATTGTTACCCTGCTTATTTAACTTCTGTTCAGAGTACATCATGAGAAACACTGGGCTGGAAGAAGCACAAGCTGGAATCAAGATTGCTGGGAGAAATATCAATAACCTTAGATATGCAGATGACACCACCCATATGGCAGAAAGTGAAGAGGAACTTAAGAGCTTCTTGATGAAAGTGAAAGGGGAGAGTAAAAAAGTTGGCTTAAAGCTCAACATTCAGAAAACTAAGATCATGCTATCTGGTCCCATCACTGATGGGGAAACAGTGGAAACAGTGGCTGACTTTATTTTTCTGGGCTCCAAAATCACTGCAGATGGTGATTTCAGCCATGAAATTAAAAGACGCTTATTCCTTGAAGGAAAGTTATGACAAACCTAGACAGCATATAAAAAAGCAGAGACATTACTTTGCCAACAAAGGGCCATCTAGTCAAGGCTATGGTTTTTCCAGTAGTCATGGATGGATGTGTGAGGGGGGCTATAAGGAAAGCTGAGCGCTGAAGAATTGATGCTTTTGAACTGTGGTGTTGGAGAAGACTCTTGAGAGTCCCTTGGACTGCAAGGAGATCCAACCAGTCCATCCTAAAGGAGATCAGCCCTGGGTGTTCATTGGAAGGACTGATGTTGAAGCTGAAACTCCAATATTTTGGCCACCTGATGTGAAGGTGATGGCACCCCACTCCAGTACTCTTGCCTGGAAAATCCCATGGGCTGAGTAGCCTGGTAGGCTGCAGTCCATCGGGTCGCTAGGAGTCAGGCACCACTGAGTGACTTCACTTTCACTTTTCACTTTCATGCACTGGAGAAGGAAATGGCAACCCACTCCAGTGTTCTTGCCTGGAGAATCCCAGGGACAGGGGAGCCCGGTGGACTGCCGTCTATAGGGTTGCACAGAGTTGGACACGACTGAAGCAGCTTAGCAGCAGCAGCAGCAGATTTGTTATAGCTTTTCTTCCAAAGAGCAAGAATCTTTTAATTTTATTGCTCCAATCACTGTCCACTGTGGTTTTGGGGCCCAAAAAAATAAAGCCTGCCACTGTTTCCATTTTTGCTCCATCTATTTGCCATGAAGTGATGGGACAGGATGCCATGATCTTTGTTTTTGTAAGTTGAGTTTAAGACAGCTTTTTCGTTCTCTCTTTCACTTTTAGTAAAATAGACAAAATTATTGTTGGGTTGGAACAAAGACACACCAAACATAGTTCTATTTCTGAATGAATTTACCTTCCATTTGAGAAGGTAAAATACTTGCATGTAAGCAGCTCAGTAACTTATGAATATTGATAATATGAAACATTCTACAGAGTAGATTCTATTAAAGGACAAAATAAGTGTAATTATTGTTGGGTTGGAACAAAGACACACCAAACATAGTTCTATTTCTGAATGAATTTACCTTCCATTTGAGAAGGTAAAATACTTGCATGTAAGCAGCTCAGTAACTTATGAATATTGATAATATGAAACATTCTACAGAGTAGATTCTATTAAAGGACAAAATAAGTGTTTTGTTTTGTTTTTTTCCATCTGAGAAAGGTAAGAAGTTAACTGAGTGGCTCTTTTTTTTTTTTTTTTTCTTTGAGAAAAGAGGAATCCATGTTTATGATAGTCACAGTGAGAGAGACAAGCATGAAAAGGTGTGGAAAACTGTAGCAGTGTGCACTGAGGTGAAAAAACATAAAGACAGCCTGTCAGTCACCTGGTTGGTGGCACTGGCTGATATATGAAAGTAGGAAGTGGGAATAAATCTAGAAAGGTAAACAGGGACAAATATTGGAGGGCTTTGTATGCAGCACAAAAGAATTAAAATTTTATTCTACCAGCCAGAATGTAATTGAAAACTTTTGAGAAGTAAAATATGTGAAAACCTGTGTGTGTGTGTGTGTGTGTGTGTGTGTGTAACAGGAGCTTTTGGTAGTGGCATCATCCATACATTTTCCTTCTGATATTTGTCTTGTTTTCTACAAGTATATTTATATTAATAGTGGAAGCAAATTAAGAAATTAAAATAATGAATATATGAGAAATCTATATTTCAGACAAACAACGTGTTGCTGGTGTAGAGGATAATTGGATGTATTGGGTTTGGGGGAAGCAAAAGCCTAAATCCCAGGGAGCTGCACTGAAGTTATTCCTAGTATTGTCAAGGAACTGTAAAAGTTATTTTATGTCATGAAAAGTTTAAGAAGCAGTACTCATCAGGAATAATATGATCAAATAATTCTGTAAAAAAGTTAAACTATCTGTCATACATGCAACCAACTTAATGTACTCCGCTTATACTAAATTAGGTGTTCCACACAGGTTTTCTACCAAAACTTATTGAAAATAGCATTTTGTTGCCATGACAATCTAGAAGAGCAATTGGAAATGAGAGTATTAAAGGTGAGACAAAAAAGACAGACAAATTGCTCATATTTAGCTAGATGGTATTTCTTTTTAATTTTTTTAAATTTTATAAATCCAGGGGAAAATTTGAAATTCTTTAGTGTTCAACAATGTTTTGAATTGTTTTCCCCCTTAAAATCATATAGATTTAGAATATCCAGTTATACTTGCATCATCTGCTGGTTATTAAATGAGTCAACCATCCTTTATTTTTAAATCTCAAAAGTCTACTTCATCTACTTGAGTTTTGATTGCTTTTGGTAGATTCAGAACATTTTGACCCTTAGCTCAGCATATAATAGCTATTTATTGACTGAAACTCTGGTTTTCAAAATGTGTCTTATAAATCCCAAATGTTTCACAAAGTGTCTCTAAGGTTTCTTTGGAAGGAAGCATGGTTATTATGGTTAGTTGGTTTAGGTGCTTTCGATTTCTTTTAGATTTTTCCCTTACCACCACACTAGAAATTGAAGTTGTGGTACTCAGCAAAAGAGTAGGTAATGTCAGAATTCTAAATGTTTGCAGCAATTAGATAAAAATTTGAGCAATAAATACATATTTTCTATTAGTATTTATAAGATATCCTCAGTCTCTTATACTCAAAGGTAAAAAATAGAATATGAAAGGATAAATGTGGTAAAATACTAAACAGGAAATTGTAAGCAAAGATAGTCATGATAAAATAATCAGTCATCCTAAAACATAAAGCATAATTTTGGTAAAGAAGCAATTATATAAGAATATATAATGATAGTGAAATTTTATATTAACCTTCAAATAGGCTAAATTTTATTCTGTAACTTCTATTTGTAGGATTTTGAGAACGCTTAATTGAAGTCAACACTTATGAATTCCTAGGCACTGCAGGATATTAATGACAAGGACTCTACCCTAAAGGAAATTGATGTGTCTACATAAAGAGATATAATGTACCCAATTAAGTATTGGAGAAAAACATAGTATAATATTTTTAAAAATCAGAGCAAGAAAATATTTTTTTTCTGGAAATTAAAAATAAGCTTCATATAGAAAGTGATAGTCACCCATGAAGGGTGGACAGGCAATGTTCTGGGCAAAGCAGAGCTTTGCCAGACAAATTGGAATGTGTGGATACCATATTCATGGAAGATGTTACTGATGGGTGTGTGGAGACAGAAAAACAAAATTTAGAGCCTCTAACATTATCATCAAGGAATGTATATTGGAATTTTAGATTCATGTTCACTCTCTCACAAAAAAATATCTAGCTAAAATATGTGTGACCACGATTTCTGTAGATTAGGAAGAAAGGTTTAAACTAGGATTCTTGAATGCAAGTGAGGTGAATTACTCTTAAAAACCTCTCTCCATTTGCAAGCATAAGATCTGTCAATATCAGTCAAGGAAAATAAGTTTTTGAAGAGTTCTTCAAAATTGCAGAAGCCTCTTTTCATCCCTGCCAGGTGATGGAGTAAGGATGGCGGGAAAGAGACTGTCCTTTCTGTGCTGGATGCCACATGCGAGCGAGGTCCTTCCCTCTCCCACTACCCTTTCCTGTGAGCAGAAAAGCAAAAGGGAGAAGTGCCAGAATTGGCTTCAGCTGAAGGTAAAAAGTTTAATGCAGAGATTCACTCATCCTTTCACTTATTTACCTGATAATTATCAGGCACCTACTGATGGAAAATAAAACTAGCTCAAAACTTATAACCTAAGAGGGACAGGCAAGCATTAAACAACTAAACAGATATACCTCCGAATTTAACAGGAAAAAAGTACAACATGTGCTCCTTAAGTGTTTGTTGAATGAGTAACAGATGCTGTCACTGGAAAAACTGGGAGGGAGATAAACAAGGGGCAGACTTAGATTGTGTGGCAAGGGAGACCTTTCTGGAGGTCTAGGCAGAAAAGGAGGACAGTGTCTTCACTTCCTTTATGGTCATCATAAAGAGCTTCTTAGCCCCACGAACTACTAAATCGAGTTAGAGAAATCAACGTAGAGTCTGCAGGAAGACCCCAGCGTTCTAGTGGCCCTCAACGTGTTAGAGTAAGTTATCTGTTTAGGGAGGGGTTGATGCATGTGTGTCGAGAAATTATTTGGGGATGAAGACATCCAGACCTGCTACCTCTATTCTCCATTTTATTCCAAATATATATTTATATATATATATTTAAAGTCATTAGGTTACATGCTAATGACCTCCAGTGGGGATGAACCAGAATCCACAATGATCATCCCAGTTTGTATTAAGAACTTTATACCTTTTTGCAACTGTTGTATTATTTGACTTCACAAATATTTAAAAATCTAAACTATTTTTTCAGTCATTTAGTATCCAATTAAATGATCCCTTAAGTGTTGGAAAAGAGAGAAGATACTTAGCTCATAGATTCATGATGATATCTCGCCTCTCTGTTCTTTATTTTTTAACTTTTTATTTTGTATTGGAGTGTAGTTGATTAACAATGTTGCAGTAGTTTCAAGCATACAACAAACTGATTTATACATATATATATATATTCTTTAAAAATTTTTTTCCCAATAGGTTGTTGTATAATATTGAGTAGACTTCCTTGTGCTATATACTAGGTCCTTGTTGGTTATCCATTTTAAACAAAGCAATGTGTACATGTCCATCCCAAACTTTCTAACTGTTCCTAACTTGTCTCTGATCTTGAAAATGCTGGAAAATAAAGGCTGCCTTATGAATCTTATGTGTCCATTCTTTGGAGAGAAATATTATAGCATCAATTCCTTATGTAATATGGCCGGCTTATTTTTTCTGATATAAAAGATTTCACCATAGAAACGTACTTACTTTTGCTGTTTTTATCCCCCCCGCTCTTTTTGTTCAGGTTTATTTTAAAAGAGTTTCTTTACAATGCAGAATATTTAGAACTTTTTACAGATAAATGGGGCTTCCCTGGTGGCTCAGTGGTGAAGAATTTCCCTGCAGTGCAGGAGATGCAGGTTCAACCCGTGGGTGGGGAAGATTCCCTGAAGGAGGGCTTGGCAACCCACTCCAGTATTCTTGCCTGGAGAATCCCCAGGACAGGAGCCTGGAGGGCTACAGTCTATTGTGTCACAAACAGTCAGACACAACTGTAGCAACTGAGCACGCACACACAGATAAATGATAACTTGTATGTGTATTTTTAAAAGCATAGTTTAGAGGATAAGGAGACTTTTATGGATGCCAGTAACTATGAGTTACCTGAAAGTGTGTTCCTTGCTTTTCCTACCATTTCCATTTTGCTGTGCTGCAGTATAAACTTGCATTTGGCACATAAGCCTTTGCCCTTAGAAACAGTATATGAACAAATATCGCAGTGACAGATGTACCTCCAGAAGGAAATTTAAATTGTTTTTTTTTGGGGAGGGGTTCTAAAACCTTTATTTCTGCCCCCCCCATTCTAACTTTATATGTCATTCCACATAACTCAGTTTATTGCTATTATGGTTGCTCTGACACCATTGTTTTTTAGTCACTTGATGTATTTGGAAAAACACAATATTTGTGAATACAACGAAGGCATATTTTATATTTTCTGGGTCTTTAGCTATTTCTCTTCCTGATACAATTTCCTTTTGAATAAAATGGAGCACTTTTATAGAAGAATATCTGAGTTCATCAAATATTTATTCATAGTTTTATAGTCTCTTAATTGCATTTTATTTCACTCAACCTGGCACTCAGTTTTAGTTTGCTATGTTTGGATTTTCAATTTATGTGGCAACGGCAATATACTCAAAAGCTCATAGGAGAATTTTCCAGGACTCCGGTCTTCTGATTAACTTGGAAATCAAATGATGGGGTGTATCCACTCATTGTAAACTGACACTGGCTGTTTTTTTGTTTTAATGGAAATAGAGAGTAAAGGAGGGAGGGAAGCAGAAAGAAAAGCAAAGTTGAAGGAAGAAAGAGAAGCGTTAGATTTTCCTAACTTTAGAGAGAAGGGGTTGTAAAGCTGAAAGGCACTTTAGAGGTAATGTATTATGCTTTAGTGATTCTCTGCCTCTATGACTGTGATGCTGTAATTTTACTAAACATGTTATTCCATGACCCCACATAATAACAATTGTTCTTTCAGTAAATATTGATAAAAATATGTGGGAAAAGAGCCTTATGAATTTATTGATACTGAAAAATTAAACTTCCATCTGTACAAATTTGGAAACCAATGTGGCCACATCTGGCCCCATTACTTCGTGGCAAATAGAAGGGGAGAAGGAGGAAGCAGAGACAGACTTCCTCTACTTGGGCTCTAAAATCACTGCGGATCGTGACTGCAGCCACGAAACCAGAAGACGACTGCTTTTTGGCCGGAAAGCTATGACAAACCTCGACACGGTGTTGAAAAGCAGAGACATTGCTCTGCCAACAAAGGTCCATATAGTCAAGGCTGTGGTCTCCCCAGTGGTTACATACGGTTGTGAGAGAAAGACCATAACGAAGGTGGAGCACCAAAGAATTGATGCCTTTGAACTGCAGTGCTGGAAAAAACTCCCGAGAATCCCTTGGATGGCAAGAAGACCAGACCAGACAATCCTAAGGGAAATCAACCCTGAACTTGTTGGAAGGACAGATACTGAAGCTGAAACTCCAGTATTTTGGTCAACTGATACAAAAAGCTGACTCATTGGAAAAGTCCCTGATGCTGGGAAAGATGAGGGTAGAAGGAGAAGACATCCCAGAGCCAGATGTAGAAACAGACATCTGGAGTGCAAAGTCAAGTGGGCCTTAGGAAGCATCACTATGAACAAAGCTAATAGAGATGATTCAATTCCAGCTGGGCTATTTAAAGTCCTAAAAGATGATGCTGTTAACATGCTGCACTCAATATGCCAGCAAATCTGGAAAACTCAGCAGTGGCCACAGGACTGGAAAAGGTCAGTTTTCATTCCAATCCCAAACAAAGGCAATTCCAAAGAGTACATAAACTACTGCACAATTGCACTCATCTCACATGCTAGTAAATTAATGCTCAAAATTCTCCAAGCCAGGCTTCAACAGTACATGAACTGAGAAATTTCCAGATGTTCAAGCTGGATTNATCCCAAACAAAGGCAATTCCAAAGAGTACATAAACTACTGCACAATTGCACTCATCTCACATGCTAGTAAATTAATGCTCAAAATTCTCCAAGCCAGGCTTCAACAGTACATGAACTGAGAAATTTCCAGATGTTCAAGCTGGATTTAGAAAAGTCAGAGGAACCAGAGATCAAGTTGCCAACATTTGATGAATCATCAAAAAAACAAGAGAGTTCCAGAAAAACATCTACTCCTGCTTTATTGACTAGACCAAAGCCTTTGACTATGTGGATCACAACAAACTGGAAAATTCTTCAAGAGATGGGAAGACCAGACCACCTGACCTGCCTCTTGAGAAATCTGTATGCAGTTCAAGAAGCAACAGTTAGAATGAGACATGGAACAGTGGACCAGTTCCAAATTGGGAAAGCAGTAAGTCAAGGCTGTATATTGTCACCTTACTTATTTAACTTATATGCAGAGTACACATGGGAAATGCCGGGCTGGATGAAGCACAAGTTGGAATCAAGATTACCAGCAGAAATATCAATAACCTCAGATATGCAGATGGCATCACCTTTATGGCAGAAAGTGAAGAACTGAAGAGTCTCTTGATGAAAGTGAAAGAGGAAAGTAAAAAGGCTGGCTTAAAACTCAACATTCAGAAAACTAAGATCATGGCATCCGGTCCCATCACTTCATGGCNATTACCAGCAGAAATATCAATAACCTCAGATATGCAGATGGCATCACCTTTATGGCAGAAAGTGAAGAACTGAAGAGTCTCTTGATGAAAGTGAAAGAGGAAAGTAAAAAGGCTGGCTTAAAACTCAACATTCAGAAAACTAAGATCATGGCATCCGGTCCCATCACTTCATGGCAAATAGATGGTGAAACAATGGAAACAGTGACAGACTTTCTTTTCTTGGGCTCTAAAATCACTGGAGATGGTGACTGCAGCCATGAAATTAAAAGACACTTGTTCCTTGGAAGAAAAGCTATGATCAACCTAGGCAACATATTAAAGAGCAGAGACATTACTTTGCCAACAAAGGTCTGTCTACTCAAGGCTATGGATTTTCCAGTAGTCATGTATGGATGTAAGAGTTGGACCATAAAGAAAGCTGAATGCCGAAAAATTGATGCTTTTGAACTGTGGTGTTGGAGGAGATTCTTGAGAATCCCTTGGACTGCAAGGAGATCCAACCAGTGAATCCTAAAGGAAATCAGTCCTTTATTCCTATATTCATTGGAAGCACTGATGCTGAAGCTCCAATACTTTGGTCACATGATGCAGAGAACTGACTCAGTGGAAAAGACCCTGATGCTGGGAAAGACTGAAGGCAGGAGGAGAAGCAGATGCCAGAAAATAAGATGGTTGACATTCAGTATCACAGTAATCCAAGTCTATGCCCCAACCATTAACGAGGAAGAAGCTGAAGTTGAACAGTTCTATGAAAACCTACAAGATCTTTTAGAACTAACACCCCCAAAAGATGTCCTTTTCATTATAGGGGACTGGAATGCAATTTTTTTCAGTCATTTAGTATCCAATTAAATGATCCCTTAAGTGTTGGAA
This sequence comes from Oreotragus oreotragus, assembly GCA_006410675.1. NCBI lineage: Eukaryota > Metazoa > Chordata > Mammalia > Artiodactyla > Bovidae > Oreotragus > Oreotragus oreotragus. The sequence continues at coordinate 377,031 of SJYX01002896.1, read as the reverse complement.
AAGAGAGAAGATACTTAGCTCATAGATTCATGATGATATCTCGCCTCTCTGTTCTTTATTTTTTAACTTTTTATTTTGTATTGGAGTGTAGTTGATTAACAATGTTGCAGTAGTTTCAAGCATACAACAAACTGATTTATACATATATATATATATTCTTTAAAAATTTTTTTCCCAATAGGTTGTTGTATAATATTGAGTAGACTTCCTTGTGCTATATACTAGGTCCTTGTTGGTTATCCATTTTAAACAAAGCAATGTGTACATGTCCATCCCAAACTTTCTAACTGTTCCTAACTTGTCTCTGATCTTGAAAATGCTGGAAAATAAAGGCTGCCTTATGAATCTTATGTGTCCATTCTTTGGAGAGAAATATTATAGCATCAATTCCTTATGTAATATGGCCGGCTTATTTTTTCTGATATAAAAGATTTCACCATAGAAACGTACTTACTTTTGCTGTTTTTATCCCCCCCGCTCTTTTTGTTCAGGTTTATTTTAAAAGAGTTTCTTTACAATGCAGAATATTTAGAACTTTTTACAGATAAATGGGGCTTCCCTGGTGGCTCAGTGGTGAAGAATTTCCCTGCAGTGCAGGAGATGCAGGTTCAACCCGTGGGTGGGGAAGATTCCCTGAAGGAGGGCTTGGCAACCCACTCCAGTATTCTTGCCTGGAGAATCCCCAGGACAGGAGCCTGGAGGGCTACAGTCTATTGTGTCACAAACAGTCAGACACAACTGTAGCAACTGAGCACGCACACACAGATAAATGATAACTTGTATGTGTATTTTTAAAAGCATAGTTTAGAGGATAAGGAGACTTTTATGGATGCCAGTAACTATGAGTTACCTGAAAGTGTGTTCCTTGCTTTTCCTACCATTTCCATTTTGCTGTGCTGCAGTATAAACTTGCATTTGGCACATAAGCCTTTGCCCTTAGAAACAGTATATGAACAAATATCGCAGTGACAGATGTACCTCCAGAAGGAAATTTAAATTGTTTTTTTTGGGGGAGGGGTTCTAAAACCTTTATTTCTGCCCCCCCCATTCTAACTTTATATGTCATTCCACATAACTCAGTTTATTGCTATTATGGTTGCTCTGACACCATTGTTTTTTAGTCACTTGATGTATTTGGAAAAACACAATATTTGTGAATACAACGAAGGCATATTTTATATTTTCTGGGTCTTTAGCTATTTCTCTTCCTGATACAATTTCCTTTTGAATAAAATGGAGCACTTTTATAGAAGAATATCTGAGTTCATCAAATATTTATTCATAGTTTTATAGTCTCTTAATTGCATTTTATTTCACTCAACCTGGCACTCAGTTTTAGTTTGCTATGTTTGGATTTTCAATTTATGTGGCAACGGCAATATACTCAAAAGCTCATAGGAGAATTTTCCAGGACTCCGGTCTTCTGATTAACTTGGAAATCAAATGATGGGGTGTATCCACTCATTGTAAACTGACACTGGCTGTTTTTTTGTTTTAATGGAAATAGAGAGTAAAGGAGGGAGGGAAGCAGAAAGAAAAGCAAAGTTGAAGGAAGAAAGAGAAGCGTTAGATTTTCCTAACTTTAGAGAGAAGGGGTTGTAAAGCTGAAAGGCACTTTAGAGGTAATGTATTATGCTTTAGTGATTCTCTGCCTCTATGACTGTGATGCTGTAATTTTACTAAACATGTTATTCCATGACCCCACATAATAACAATTGTTCTTTCAGTAAATATTGATAAAAATATGTGGGNAAAGCTGAAAGGCACTTTAGAGGTAATGTATTATGCTTTAGTGATTCTCTGCCTCTATGACTGTGATGCTGTAATTTTACTAAACATGTTATTCCATGACCCCACATAATAACAATTGTTCTTTCAGTAAATATTGATAAAAATATGTGGGGAAAAGAGCCTTATGAATTTATTGATACTGAAAAATTAAACTTCCATCTGTACAAATTTGGAAACCAATGTGGCCACATCTGGCCCCATTACTTCGTGGCAAATAGAAGGGGAGAAGGAGGAAGCAGAGACAGACTTCCTCTACTTGGGCTCTAAAATCACTGCGGATCGTGACTGCAGCCACGAAACCAGAAGACGACTGCTTTTTGGCCGGAAAGCTATGACAAACCTCGACACGGTGTTGAAAAGCAGAGACATTGCTCTGCCAACAAAGGTCCATATAGTCAAGGCTGTGGTCTCCCCAGTGGTTACATACGGTTGTGAGAGAAAGACCATAACGAAGGTGGAGCACCAAAGAATTGATGCCTTTGAACTGCAGTGCTGGAAAAAACTCCCGAGAATCCCTTGGATGGCAAGAAGACCAGACCAGACAATCCTAAGGGAAATCAACCCTGAACTTGTTGGAAGGACAGATACTGAAGCTGAAACTCCAGTATTTTGGTCAACTGATACAAAAAGCTGACTCATTGGAAAAGTCCCTGATGCTGGGAAAGATGAGGGTAGAAGGAGAAGACATCCCAGAGCCAGATGTAGAAACAGACATCTGGAGTGCAAAGTCAAGTGGGCCTTAGGAAGCATCACTATGAACAAAGCTAATAGAGATGATTCAATTCCAGCTGGGCTATTTAAAGTCCTAAAAGATGATGCTGTTAACATGCTGCACTCAATATGCCAGCAAATCTGGAAAACTCAGCAGTGGCCACAGGACTGGAAAAGGTCAGTTTTCATTCCAATCCCAAACAAAGGCAATTCCAAAGAGTACATAAACTACTGCACAATTGCACTCATCTCACATGCTAGTAAATTAATGCTCAAAATTCTCCAAGCCAGGCTTCAACAGTACATGAACTGAGAAATTTCCAGATGTTCAAGCTGGATTTAGAAAAGTCAGAGGAACCAGAGATCAAGTTGCCAACATTTGATGAATCATCAAAAAAACAAGAGAGTTCCAGAAAAACATCTACTCCTGCTTTATTGACTAGACCAAAGCCTTTGACTATGTGGATCACAACAAACTGGAAAATTCTTCAAGAGATGGGAAGACCAGACCACCTGACCTGCCTCTTGAGAAATCTGTATGCAGTTCAAGAAGCAACAGTTAGAATGAGACATGGAACAGTGGACCGGTTCCAAATTGGGAAAGCAGTAAGTCAAGGCTGTATATTGTCACCTTACTTATTTAACTTATATGCAGAGTACACATGGGAAATGCCGGGCTGGATGAAGCACAAGTTGGAATCAAGATTACCAGCAGAAATATCAATAACCTCAGATATGCAGATGGCATCACCTTTATGGCAGAAAGTGAAGAACTGAAGAGTCTCTTGATGAAAGTGAAAGAGGAAAGTAAAAAGGCTGGCTTAAAACTCAACATTCAGAAAACTAAGATCATGGCATCCGGTCCCATCACTTCATGGCAAATAGATGGTGAAACAATGGAAACAGTGACAGACTTTCTTTTCTTGGGCTCTAAAATCACTGGAGATGGTGACTGCAGCCATGAAATTAAAAGACACTTGTTCCTTGGAAGAAAAGCTATGATCAACCTAGGCAACATATTAAAGAGCAGAGACATTACTTTGCCAACAAAGGTCTGTCTACTCAAGGCTATGGATTTTCCAGTAGTCATGTATGGATGTAAGAGTTGGACCATAAAGAAAGCTGAATGCCGAAAAATTGATGCTTTTGAACTGTGGTGTTGGAGGAGATTCTTGAGAATCCCTTGGACTGCAAGGAGATCCAACCAGTGAATCCTAAAGGAAATCAGTCCTTTATTCCTATATTCATTGGAAGCACTGATGCTGAAGCTCCAATACTTTGGTCACATGATGCAGAGAACTGACTCAGTGGAAAAGACCCTGATGCTGGGAAAGACTGAAGGCAGGAGGAGAAGCAGATGCCAGAAAATAAGATGGTTGACATTCAGTATCACAGTAATCCAAGTCTATGCCCCAACCATTAACGAGGAAGAAGCTGAAGTTGAACAGTTCTATGAAAACCTACAAGATCTTTTAGAACTAACACCCCCAAAAGATGTCCTTTTCATTATAGGGGACTGGAATGCAAAAGTAGGAATGCAAGAAACACCTGGGGTAACAGGCAAATTTGGCCTTGCAATATGGAATGAAGCAGGGCAAAGACTAATAGAGTTTTGCCAAGAGAACGCATGGGTCATAGCAAACACCCTCTTCCAACAACACAAGAGAAAATTCTACACATGGACATCACCAGATGGTCAACACCGAAATCAGATTGATTATATTCTTCGCAGCCAAAGACGGAGAAGCTTTATACAGTCAGCAAAAACAAGACTGGGAGCTGACTGTGGCTCAGATCATGAACTCCTTATTGCCAAATTCAGACTTAAATTGAAGAATGTAGGGGAAACCACTATACCATTCAGATATGACCTAAATCAAATTTCTTATGATTATACAGTGGAAGTGAGAAATAGATTTAAGGGCCTAGATCTGATAGATAGAGTGCCTGAAGAACTATGCAATGAGGTTCGTGACATTGTACAGGAGACAAGGATCAAGACCATCCCCATGGAAAAGAAATGCAAAAAAGGAAAATGGCTGTCTGGGGAGGCCTTACAAATAGCTATGAAAAGAAGAGAAGCAAAAAGCAAAGGAGAAAAGAAAAGATATAAGCATCTGAATGCAGAGTTCCAGAGAATAGCAAGAAAAGATAAGAAAGATTTCCTCAGAGATCAATGCAAAGAAATAGAGGAAAATAACAGAATGGGAAAGACTAGAGATCTCTTCGAGAAAATTAGAGATACCAAGGGAACATTTCATGCAAAGATGGGCTCGATAAAGGACAGAAATGGTATGGACCTAACAGAAGCAGAAGATATTAAGAAGAGGTGGCAAGAATACACAGAAGAACTGTACANAAAAAAAAAGAAAAAGAAAATAAGATGGTTGAATGGCATCACTGACTCGATGGACATGAGTTTGAGCAAGCTCTGGGAGTTGGTGATGGACAGGATATCATGGTGTACTAAAGACCTGGGTGTCGCAAATAGTGAGACACAACTGAGCCACTGAATTGAGACTGAAACTGAGAAGGGGGTGTCAGCAGATGAGATGACTGGATGGCATCACTGATGCAATGGACATGAACTTGGGCAAATTTCAGGAGATGATGTGGGACAGGGAGGCCTGGCGTACTGCAGTCCATTGGGTTGCAAAGAGTCAGACATGACTGGTGACTGAACAACAGCAATTATATACATTACTTATCTTGGTTGGGGATAATTCTTGGTAAACATAAAGATTAAGATTTGAAAACTTTGTGAAATAAACCTTCCTGGGCAAGAATGCCAACCAGTCAGGGAGCACAGAGCATCAACTCATTCTCTTTTTATATTTTAAAAGTCAAAAACAAAAAAATGAAGAAACTTGCCCAAGATCATATTAAATCTAGATTAATGATTCTCTTAACCAAGTAATTTTTCCATTCTTCAATACACAGAAAGGAGTTTGTCAATTACATACCTAGAGAATTCAAGCTGGACACCTGAAGTAAGGATGACTTTAGCTTATAGGGTTTTTTTGTTTGTTTGTTTAATTACCTCAATTTTGCTTGTTTGTATCAATGTATATTGAGATAGGATTTAGTATTTCAGCAAAGATTAGAGTAAAAAGTATTGGCCTATGATAAATGGGTAACAGTGGTACTGAATGCATTGCTTTCAATGAATAAAGAGGCACTAAAAGGAAATTTCAATCTACTGAGTTGATATTTAATTACATATTCATATAAATTCATATGAATCTTCAGATCTGATAACATACATCTAATAATTGAGTTCCATAAATACTAACTCATCATTAAAATGTGTAACAGACTCAAGAGTTCCTGAATTTAAACTTTAAATGATAGGAAGGCAGGTTTCATTCCATAGGTGGTGCTAGTGGCGACTGCCAATGCAGGATATGTAAGAGAAGGGGGTTCAGTCCCTGGGTTGGGAAGATCCCCTGGAGGAGGGTATGGCAACCACTCCAGAATTCTTGCCTAGAGAGGATGGACAGAGGAACCGGGGGGTTTACAGTCCATGGGATCACAAAGAGTTGAACACAATGGACCATGCACACACATAATTCTTCATTAAATTTAAAACAGCATTATGAACACTGAAGCTCATAAGGTAATCCTATAAAAATTAAGGCTTCTCCTAGAATTATGAGGGAGAGTAAAACTGGCTCTTGAAAGAGGCAGGTCATGTATTCCATAGCACAGACATGGTTTGAAAGGAAAAAGTAAATCTGGGGAGAATTTGACCAAATGCTCATCCTTGCATTTGAGTCAGTTATAGGCCTGAACAGATGCCAAGGTGTCACCTCTGAAGAATCGGAAGGAAAACCTTTGATTCAATGGTCTCTTCCTGGAAGTGACTGATAACTATTATTTAGAAAAGAAAATAACAGTTTGTGTCTACTGCTGATGTGGTTATATTGTAATAGCTTTATTTTTTCATTTTCAAATGTTTATTTTATTATGTCCTACCAATGATATTGATAGTCCTCAGAAGAATCATTTACTATCTTTAAAATGTAATGGAATGAGTAAATTAGTTGCCATTGAATTCCAATGACATTTCAAATATAGTCATATAAAGTTGTAATAATTTTAAATGTAACAAATCTCCTTTGTAGCCCATTGCAATGAACTGAATGTTTGTATCCCCACCCCTGCCCCCCAACCAAATCCACATGTTGAAATTCTGCCTCTCAGTATGATAGTATTAAGAGATTGGGCCTTTGGGCAGGAATCAGGTCATGAGAGAACTCTCATGAAAGCAACTAGTGCCCTTTTTAAAGATACCCCCAATGCTCTTTAGGTTTCTTTCCTTCACCTGAGGACCTAACCAGAAGTCCACAGTGTGAAACCCCAAAAAGTGCCCCTCTAGAACCCCTAGAGCAACTTTCTGACATAGCCACACCCAGGGACACTCTTGACATGGCTTACAGACTGAGCTATATATTCCTTTATGGCTTTGAGGACTTATGTTTTCCATTTTCCAATCAAAATCCTAGCAAAAACTCTTTCTTTCGGATCTGTAGAGAGTGGTGAAAATCCATATTCTTTACATGATTTGTTAATTGCCCTGACTAGAATAAACTAGTATTTCTAATGGTTCCATAAGGAAAATAAAATAATAGACATTATAATCACTTTGGGATTCTACTTGAGTAGGGTGGACTTAATATTCCATAAGATCCTTCCAAGTGTTAAAATGTCCTATTCTGTAAGATCTATCTTTACGGTAGAATAACTTTTTCCCTAAGAAAACAGTCCAACAAATGTTGAATGAACTCATGGCTTATGAAAACAAAAGACAGGGAGGTGTTATAAAAGCGTAAGAACTTTAAAATAACTAAAATAACTAAAACCAGAGGATTTTAGTTAACAAATTCTCATGCACTTAAAGCAACATAATGGCAAAATATCAGTCCTACTGAAGCCCACTATGAGACCATCCTCAGAGTTCCTATAATGGACCAGATATAGATAAAACTCTCATGAACTTTTTTTTCAGTATTCCAGGAAAATTTAGCATCCTTGAGTGGACTGTTACAATAAAGACCAAATCAGGTTATGGAAAAGTTCGTTTGGGGTTGTAGTATGATTTACTTCTTTTGTTAACCATACCTCACTGATTTGTTCTTGTTGTTCAGTCGCTCAGTTGTGTCTGACTCTTTGCCACCCCATGGACTACAGCAAGCCAAGCCTCACTGTCCTTTACTGTCTCCCAGCGTTTGCTCAGACCCAGGTCCATTGAGTCAGTGATGCCATCCAACCATCTCATCCTCTGCCTTCTCCTTTTCCTCTTACCCTCAATCCTTCCCAGCATCAGGGTCTTTTCCAGTGAGTCAGTTCTTCCCATCAGGTGGCCAAAGTATTGAAGCTTCAGCATGAGTCCTTCCAAGGAATATTCAAGACCGATTTCCTATCGGATTGACTGGTTTGATTTCTTTGCAGTTCAAGGGGACTCTCAAGAGTCTTGTCCAGCACCATACTTCACTGATAGATGATTGCAAAGAAATACTTACCTTTATGTCCAGGAAATTCCCAAGTATTCCGAAATACTGAAATGAAAATCTGTTGGGAAAACTGTGTTTCAAATATTCTCTTCAATTTACTCCTGTGGCAATTTAGTCAAACAACCCTGCTTGGAAGTAATCTCCTTGCAGAATCGAGGTGGGGGAAAACCTGCCAAACAGTATAATTCACCGAATAGGTTTTGGCTCCCACTCCACCAATCCATCTTAAATAGTGGCTAGTGCCCTGCATCTAGCAATACATATGATCAAGTAATATAGCACCAAAAAAAAAAAAGAGAGAGCGAGAGAAAGGCCCCACAACCTGGCATCCCCGTGGCCATTAATCTTGGAGAAAATCAAATGGATCCAACTTTTGCCAGAGTTTAATAGCAAAACTGTCTCATTTTACACAAATGAGTCTGCTAGCGAATGGAAAGAGGAGAGCGCGAGGAGGTGGGGCTGCTGACTGGACTGTTTTCAAAGTGGCTCCAGTTTTTAGGGGAGGGGCCAAGGATGCTCCGCAGGGCAGGAGAGACGAAGTAGTTAAAAATTGTTACTGGCGAGGGGCTGGAACCTCGGGTACGTGGGTATATAAGACGGCGCCTCCAGCGCAGAGCTGCTGCTGCGTCTGTAGGAGCCACGACCTGGGCGCACGGGCTCAGCCCCCCGCTGGCCAGAGGCCGAGGAAAGGAGCCAGGGGCACGGTGCGGGCCTCACCGGTGCTCCTTCTTCTTCTCTGGGACAGACACGGGACCCCTTCACTTCGGGTGCCTCTCTGGAGACGCGCACCCGCAGGGTCGTGGGCTCCAACCCGGCACACGCGCGCGGCATCAGCGCGCCCGGCGCCAGGTCCGGCCCGAGGCGATGCTCTCAGGGGGCCGGGCGGCCGGGCTCGGGCGGCGGGAGTAGGGCCTCCAACGGGGAGGCAGGGGGATTGCGGGGTTAGAGCCGGGCCGCCAGGCGGGCAGAGGCCACCTTCGCCCCACGCCACACCTGCCGCCCCGTCGCGATGAGCCGCGTGGTATCGCTGCTGCTGGGCGCCGCGCTGCTCTGCGGCCACGGAGCCTTCTGCCGCCGGGTGGTCAGCGGTGAGTCCGGGGCAGCCCGCCGGGCTCTCGAGCCCGGAGAGGGGATCGCGAGGCGCGCGGGCGAGGGCCTGCGTGTCCAGGGGTGGAGGCTCTCCCAGGGGTTGGAAACCCGTGCGGGGTAGGTAGGGGGCCGGAGGAGGCAGGAGGAAATTGATTGCATGCTGCTTTCTCCCCATCCCTCCCTAAACACCCAGAAAAGTTTACATTCTTTTGGAAGTGCCTGGTTTAGCAGCTGCAAAGCGAACTCTGCTTCATCCTGGGGAGTACAACATTTTCTAGGACTTATTTCGACTTTCTTTCTAAGAGAGGTGGCCGCAGGGCTGCTACCTGTAGAAGGGGTGGGGTACCGCGGAGGCAGACGGAGCCCCGAGACAAGAGCCGCTGCAGAAATGCCACCCCCTGTTGGCCTGGCTCGACTCCAGTCCCCGCCCGCCCGCAGGGGTTCATGCAGATGATTTCTGAGACCAGACCTGTTCGCTGTGGGTGGCTCACCAACCCCGGGGTGCTCAGCCTTTGTTCTCAGGAGGGCTGACAAAGACCAGGCCACTGGTCGTCGTGGGAGGAGATCTTTCCTTTACACACCTTGTTGCAAGTTGGGGACGTCTCAGAACACGAAATCGGCTCGAGTTGGGTTGAGGTGTGCCTCATCATCAATGCAGGTCTATGCACACAGTAGGTGCCCAATCATCAATGCAGGTCTATGCACACAGTAGGTGCCCAATTAGGTGGGTTCGAATCTATGCCCAGGAAAGGGATCAGATTTGGCAAGCTTCCCGGCCTTTGCTTTGCCTTTTTTTTTTTTTTTTTTTCCTTCGACGACTTTTACTGTCCTGTTGTTGAGCAATTCATACCATATTCACTCTCCCTTACTTTTAGGGAAGGTCTCTTAAAAAAGAAAAAAAAAAAGCGAAGATTCTCAAAAGTCTAGGATGAATGAATGGGGCCTTACAGGAAAATTGAGCATAGCTACCCTTATTGAAATTTCTTGTGATGCTAATTATAGTGTTGCAATAGACATTTGTTGAAGGTATGTGGGTTGTGTTTTAAGTGTGTATTTTTTTTTTTTTAATGTAGAAAGCACAGATTCCTTTTCTGTGCTTCTGTGTGTCTGTATAACAGGTGTCACTAGAGGTAGATGACAGATGACAGCGACTTAATCAGTAGTGAAGGCAGACCTTTAGAAATTGGCCTATTAAGCTTAATTGTTACTGATATTCCCTTCAGCAATGTGATGTTCTGCATCTTCTGAATACAATCCTTCAATGTCTGGGTATCAATCGCTCTCCACTAACTTTTTGGCCCTCTGGAGATACTGGAATTAAATATATTCTGTGAAAGGTCACTTGGAATTACATATTGCTTACATTTTTTTTTCCAGGCTGTTATTATTTAAATATAAAATGAAAACATTGCAGAATCAAATAAGGTTGCACAAGTCCTATTTGGATTCCTCCTGCCGATGTTAGCTTCAAAGAAAAGTCCAGCATACAAACTCATCTGAATGTGTGAATTAAGCATCTGACTGCCTTTGTCTCTGTCAGAATTATTCGTGCAAATGAATGAACAGCAGAGATCAGGCTCTGAGCTTTAAGATGTTTCTTAAACACATGGAAAAACTTCACTGATTTAAATAGTCTCCATTAGGTATATTCTTGTTTCACCTCTTAAATTTTGCAAAGGGAGAAGAATACATAAAGCAGACCTTGAGAAAAACCATTGATGAAAAGTTTATGTTGTGTTCTATTATTGCATAAATGCTTACAAAAATTTGCTGTGTTCTTCTAGTAAATATTTATAGACATCTCGTAGGTGACATCTGGAAAATTTCTAATTAAGTGAACATGATTTATTCAATTTAACATAAATAATGATGTTTACTTGATAGTAAAATAATTACCAAGTTATGTTCTTATGAATAATTTGTCTTTGCCATACAAACTCACATTGAAATCTAACCATTATAAATTGATTTGTAATTTTATCCTCTGAAGACTAATTTTTAAAAATGTATATATCAGCCATAATGGCATGAGAACAGAGCAGTCTAATGCCTGATATTTCGGAAATATTAGGTCTAATGTCTCTCTGGATGCTGTTAAGCTTTGAAAGGTGCGTCAACTTTTTCATGCCACTAGGGACCATTTACCAAAGTTCTACTTAACTGTCTGTCAACTGAAACAAGCTTTTTAGGGCCATTATTAGGAACATACTTATAATATATGGAATGCACTTTTTAGTTATTGAAGATCATTATAACCATTATAATTTCCATATAATGTATGAAAAATAACCATTTATCCTAGGGAAAAAAGATAAGAACTCATAATTTTATTCAATAAGATACTTTCCAATACTGTTACATATACCACCTTTGTAAAAGTTGAGAGCATTATTTATAAATGAAGTGAAAGCATTTTAAGGAGAATAAGCTTATGAAACATTATCTTAACCTGCCTCATAAGATTACATAGCATCCAGCAGTAATAGAAAAGTGTGTTTATAAATTCCTGGCTATGCTTATTTTGATGCATGAATATGCAATAAAAATATATAACCATGAGGATAGTGATCACAGACTATCTAGTGAATTTTTAATTCTAGTTTGGTAATTACTTTAAGATCTTAGACCAGTACTGATTTGTTGCTCTACACAGATGTGTAGCAATGGTCCCAACCTTTTTGGTACCAGAGACCGATTTCATGGAAGACAGTTTTTCTGTGGAACGTGGGGTAGGGGGATGGTTTGGGGATGATTCAGGCCCATTACATTTATTGTGCACTTTATTTGTATTATCATTACATCAGCTGTACCTCAGACCATCAGGCAGGTTGGGGATCCCTCATGTAGAGGATATCTCTGGGGGGTGCAGTCATTTAAATTTGTGAAGTGACTGGTGGATAATGAGATCTTCTTTAGGACAAAGGTGACGATTTTACTTTGGGGGTATATGCATACATATGAAAAAGAATTCAAAATTCAGGTCTCTAAGATGGGAGAATATATCTGAAGAGCACATGGATATTCTTAAGCATTTACAGTGTTCTGAAGTAATGTGTGTGTGTGTTTACTTTCTCTTTTTAAGTGCACCCAGCAATAGCCCATCAACCTGTTTATACTGCAAAGTGCACTACGTATGTTTCAGGGTACCTCCACATTTCTGCAGAACACTTTAATATGTATTCACTTGAAATTATTGAAATTGGCAAACATTTTATTTAGAAGACTGAACGATTTAGAGACTTGCATTTCAATCATCTAAACGCCACAGAATATTGCAAAATCATAGGTGATGACCAGTAGCCCATAGATTAATACCAAGGGACATACAAGATTTTTTTTTTAATTGCAAAAAACTGCTGAGAGTATTCCAGCTTGTGGTACTATTCCATGACATCATCAAAAGCATAAAGTGATGACAATGCAGTTTTCAAAGATGCAATTACTTTAAGTATCTCTTGGGCAAGAGAGGAATGAATTAATCTTATTAGCAGCCACTTAATAAACTACACATTCATCATAGTCATTAATCCTTACCTGCCGTTTTTCATTATTTTACGGTTTTATTTTCATAATTCTTTTACTGGAAGATGGTAATATCTGTTACATTAACATTAAAAAGGGACAGTATTATACAAAGATGTTCAAAGTGGAAATTCAGCTGATGGTCTCATTAGCAATGTTGACCTTCTCCGACTCTCTGTCTTCTGTGTTAGATGCTTAGCACACAGGTAAATGATGGACACAACTATCAGGTGAGATTGTTTCTTTCATGTTTTATCATATCACTGATGATAGAACATAGCCTGACAATTTGACTAAAGTTATACTCCTTGTTGTTGAGGAGATGTTCAGGTGGGACCTTGTCTATTTTGTTTGGAAAATAGAAGGTCTAGACTTAAAAATCATTGAGGAGATATGGGGTCTGAAAATCTGAGATAGATGTTGCAATAGGAAACCTATGTCTAAACGTTAGCTAAAAGAAATTCTGCATTCTGCTTAGAGGGAAACTCTACATGTACAACCCCAAGCATGTGTTAGCCATCTGGTAATCGATCATGTAAAAGTAAAGTAAAGTAAAAGTAAAGTCGCTCAGTCGTGTCCGACTCTTTGCGACCCCATGGACTGTAGCCCACCAGGCTCCTCTGTCCATGGGATTTTCCAGGCAATAGTCCTGGAGTGGATTGCCATTTCCTTCTCCAGGGGATCTTCCCGACCCAGGGATCGAACCTGGGTCTCCCACATTGTAGACAGGCGCTTTACCGTCTGAGCCACCAGGGAAATCGATCATGAGCCAATGCTAAACATGATAGCATAGGTTATACTAATTATGGATATATGAATTAGTCCCTTTATTCATGAAATTTTTCACCTTAGAAAAATATACCTGAGACCTCCATGAAGGCACCCTAGAAATTTGGGGACATGTGTGAACTGTGGAGCCAGACTGCCTGGTTCCAAACAACCATTTATGAGCTGTGTGAATTTGGCAAATGGTTTAATTTTTCTGTGTCTCTCTTGCTTCATTGTTAAGATGGGATAAAAGCATCCACCCCACAGGGTTGCTGTGGGGTTGTTGATGTTGTTCAGTTGCTAAGTGGTGTCCGGCTCTTTGTGACCCCATGGACTGCAGCACAACAGGTTCCTCTGTCCTCCGTTATCTCCCAGAATTTGCTCAAACTCATGTCCATTGAATCGGTGATGCTGAATAACCATCTTGTCTTCTGCCATCCCCTTCTCCTTTTGCCTTCATTCTTTCCCAGCATCCCAGTTGTGGGGTGAAAGGGGTTCAAACACAATAGTACAGGTCGTGTCATGGACACAGGCTCCACCAAGAAGCTGTGAGAGGGCACTCAGGAATTCAGGCCCCACAGCTATCACTGAGGCCACCTACAGGAGAGCAGCCTATACCACCAGGAGAGATCCTCTTTCCTAATTTACCCAAAGGCATGGAGAAGAAGACTCTCAGAGTCACTTGTACTCCAGGGAGATCAAACAGTCCATCCTAAAGGAAATCAGTCCTGCATATACATTGGAAGGACAGATGCTGAAGCTGAAGCTCCAGTACTTTGGCCACCTGATGTGAAGAGCTGACTCACTGGAGAAGACCCTGAGGTTGGGAAAGATTGAAGTCAGGAGGAGAAGGGGAGAACAGAAGACGAGATGGTTGGACGGCATCACCGACTCAATGGACATGAGCTTGAGCAAGATCCAGGAGATAGTGAAGGACAGAGAGGCCTGGCATGCTGCAATCCATGGAGCCACAAAGAGTTGGACAAGACTTAGTGACTGAAAAACAACAGTGGATTGTGCTAGCTGTGAAGGTTTGCACACTTAGCTATTGACAAATCTCAGGCTATTATTATTATTTCTTTAAATCGCCGAGCTACTCTTACTTTTTAGGTAAGAAAACTGAGGCCAGAAAAGTTTTAAATAATGTCCCTAATATTTCCACAGTTCAAGTAAAGCACTTATTGACTGAAGTCAGCTCTTAGTGATTCAATGTTTGAATTCTTTACTCACATGATTACTTGGTTTACTTTTATTATTTAGATCTTATTTTAAATACTGGGTTAATGAAATAAATTTCATCCCCTTCTCAGAAGACTTGTGGTGTTTCCCAGGTGGAGAGTTAGGATTTGCTGATCCACCATTATTCAACCAATGGCCAAGACTATAGTTTTCACTGTTTGTCAGTATACGAAAGACGGATTCCAGCACGATCTTAATAGTGCACTATGCAATTAATTACATTACAAAATCTGTTGCAAAAGTAAAGTTTATTATAGCAAAACATTTTTATGATGAAAAAGTCTTAAAAAGTTGGTGCAATGTTGAACAGTAAAAGCAGAATGAATAATTGATAGCTTTCCTTTTTAGTTTCAAAAGTTTGGGCATTATGATCGGAAGTCATGTCACATTGTATGTTACAGTTTCAGCATATTTATCCCTTTGATTTTGAGTACAGTAAAAAAAGAACCATGAAAAGCAAATTGGTTTATGATATTCTAGTGAAATGTCCAAAGTCCAGTTAGTCTGATTTGGGGAAGATTTATCATGTAGGTCCTCTTTTGTACAACTTGCTTTTTTCTTTGCAACTAAAGGTAGGTCATAATTGAACAACTGGAATTCATAGTACGACTTCCATATTTTTATTGAAAAATATGATAAAATTCAATACTTATTTAATGTTGATAATATGTGATTATAGTGTGAGGTATAAGAAAAAAATGTTGTTACTTTAATAACTGAGGACTCAAATTTCAGAAATTTAATAAATACAAGTGAAACCCAACCAAATCATAGGCTTCTCAGGTAGATCTCATGGTAAAGAACCCACCAGCCAATGCAGAAGATGTAAGAGACACAGCTTTCGATCCCTGGGTGGGAAGATCCCCCAGAGGAGAGCATGGCAACCCACACCAGTATTCTTGTCCATGGAGAATCCCATGGACAGAGGAACCTGGCAGGCTGCAGTCCATAGGGTCACACAATCGGACACAACTGAAGCGACTTAGCATGCACACCCCCAAACCAAATCATAGATTCTTTCTATTCAGGAAGAAAAATTCTTGCCATGACTTTATGAGTTGGTCCCACTTTTACATTGTTACTACAAACATTTAAAACTCTGCCAATATTTAGATCTACAGGAATTTTTATGACTAAGATAAAAGACAGAATTATCTATTTGTGGAAATAGTAGAATCTTAGCTATGATAATGATAGGAATGATTATTTTTGCAGGCAATACTAAAAATTACTGCTGAATTAAAGTGCATATGTATCTATGTAGTTGTATGAGTGTGTGTGTGTGTGTGTGTGCATGCATGCATGTATGAATGTATGTATGAAACCAGGAGCTGCGGACTCCTAGGTAAAAAGTCTTTCTATTTTGTAAATAAGCCAATAATAAAGGGAGATTTCCCACCACAGATGTTAGGTAAGTTTTAGTAAATTGTCTTCAAGCTAGCCATAGTGTAATAAAAACTGCTAGGCGGTTATCAGGTGGTAGAATAGTAGGTGGAAGATTAGATGTAGTAGATGGAGTTAGATGTAGTAGGTGGAAGACTAACTTCCTGTTGTTCAAAAAAGTCAATGGAGGGTTTATTCTGAATATTTAAAAACAAGAGAAAAGGAAATTTTCCATGTGATCTCACAGAATGAGAAGGGATGTAGTCATAATGGCTCCCTAAGAAGATTAGCCTTCAGAGAAGTGGGAAAGTTGCTTCCAGAAGGCCCGTATTAATGGGACTTTTCTGGGAATTAGGGCAACATTTGTTTCCCAGCTGTTGAAAGTTCCACTGCTCTTATAGCCAAGTATGGTCAGCTGAAATGGTGGTGAGTGGTTCAGTAGCTGTTGCTTCTGCTGATTTTGCTGCAACTTGGACCAAATTTGCTGTATAAGGTGCAAGTCGATAATAAAATAGAATTGAATGTGAAGAAATTCAGTGTCAGCTTTAACTGATTTTATATATAAATACCATAAAAATGTGCAGTATAGCTAATAATTTCCTCAAAACTGCCTTGCTAAAGCTGAATTGCTAGTAACTTCAGTTTTAAAATGTGTGGACACAGCTGATATTCAATTAATACACTTTGCAGTTAACATATATTTGTAATTGGTAATTCGTCATTGTCCTCATCCTCTAGGAGTCCCCCTGATATGCAGCCACCTCAGTCTACACCCCATCTTCCAGGATCCTGGACCATTCCATCATCCACTGCTAAAGAAATGGTACCTGGCACAGAGAGTGCAAAGGCTAGCTATTGTCCAGGGCTCCTGCAGTGTTAGTTCCTAACTGTTTAAAACATAATCCCTGTCTCTAGATTTTTCCTTTATTATTATTATTTCTGTATAGACTAACATTTATCTACAGGTTGACATTTCTAATACCTAGTAGTGGTATTAGGAATTTCCACATGACACTTAAAGCTCTCTTATGCGTTTAATTAGAAGTGCTATTTTAATTTTATAAATAAAATTTCATCATTTTTCTTGTATCCTCATCATAAATAATAAATCTCTGCATTTATTTTTCAGTATGTCAAAGATAATGAGCAGAGACCTTTAGCTTATAAAGTGAACTAGGCATATCCTCTGAACTACTGTTGCTGGCTTTGTTACATAAATAATTTTTAACTCATTAAAATTTCTGGCGAATCTTTTTTTTTTTTTTTTTTAAATTTGGTTATCTTGCCAAACAATTTCACTGGACAAGTTAATATTTCAAAAGTGCTAGGATCACATTGAAGTCTGAGAGTTCTTGGGTTGCAAACTGAACAAATTGAAAGTTCAAGGGAATGCAGCTCAGATATATTTTGAGATTTAGAAGTATGTAAAAGATGTAGAAATGAAAAGAGAGATAGAGCTTGCTTTAAAAATACAAGCCTAAAAATCACTAGGCTTGATGGCATTACTAAAGTATTGCCAGGGACAACCATTTTGAACATTGACATCATCACAAACCCTAATAATAAATTAGAAACTAAAAAAAAATTGTATTAGAATCAACCATTGGGACTTCCATGTCATCTCCCCCAGATTATTTATTTCAGTCTGATTTGTCTGGTGTCTCTTTAATGCAAGCTTCCTGTAGTCATTCATATGAACATGTTATTTTTCATTAACAGTTAGTTGGGGCAGTCTCTTAATTTGTTCTTATTATTCAGTGCGTTACTCCTGAGTCCAGATCACAGTTAATGAGACAGAGAGGACACCTGGCTGTCTTGCTTGCATTGCTGGAACTTCTGTGTTGTTAGTTGGCTGTTCTCAGCTTCTATCAAGATACTGAATGCCTATCACTCAAACACTGGTGTGAGGTTAATGGCCTTCCACTGATTTCTTCCCTCCTGCCTCTAAGTGTCATCAGAGGTCATTAATTGCTGATTGTGGGGGAGAATGGATGTGATACAAACACTGACTCAGTGTGATGTACTGTAATGAAGAGTATAAAGCTTGAATGCTTTATTTTAAATATTATAACACTGACTAGAAACAGTGTTAAACAGCCCTCTAATACTGACAGATTTTCTTGATCAGCTACAAAATTAAATACACAATGACTAAAGCCTTCAGTCCCAAGAAGAATAAGAATTGTAAGCAGTAAAGCTATGTCTTGATTTCTTGGTATAAAGTAACTGGCCTTGATTTTACATAAAATACTAACTTATTTTCCAAGGGCAAACCTCAAGCTGAAATGAGAGACTGAAAGGGAGGTGGAGACTGTGGACAGCAGGCTGGGGATAGGGGATAAGGAATAATGACAGAGATAGAGCCATGGCAGTTTTTAACGTTGATAGCAAAGATTTGAGGTGAATCATGGAAGCTAATGAAAAACAAAACGAAGCAGCATGACCTTTGTGGAGGCTGTGTCTGTAACCTTGGCATACTTACTTGGTGATAAAAAGAGGCAGGTGCCAACAATAGAACAATAGGAATTTTGTTGCTAAATCCTGAACACTATTCCTGTTATTTATATGGCTTTTTTATGATGCAGTGTGATCATTCATATTTGTAGTTCTGTCACGAAGTAATTAGGAGTATTCATTCTGATATATATGTAGAGGTATATGAAATTCAATTTTGAGAGGCCTTTTAAGTCAAACTTGTTTGCCTATGTATTTAAGTCTTCACAGATGTTGTTAGTGATGTCGCAGCAGTGAAGCTTGATAAAAGGTGATATTTCATTAAGAACTCTTGAGAATTATCTTTAACTTCATTTGTGGTTCAATCTAATATCTTGACATAAATTTGTATTCTCTCTATATATAGTGACTTTTAAAATCATTCATAGATATCAGCATAGATGGTTGAACTGAGTGTTGTAACTTATAAAAACCTTTAAAATACAAGTGAAAATTCGCATTTAAAATTTCTGTTCCAAATTCTGAGTATCCTAGAGTATGCTACAAGGTTTACCTGTCACTTCTAATATCACACTATATTAATAAATTGTTTATTATTACCCTTACCTTTATACTGACTTCTATTAACTTTGAATTTTAGTATGTTTGCTCTCAGATATATACAAGAAAAATATTTACAGTTTATAGTTGCTACTTTATTTAAATTTAAATTATTTAAATGTATTCACTTCATGATGCCTTATATAAAAATTGCTTTTTTAGTTTACTTATTCCTTTGTGAACTGTGATTCTTATTTCGTAATTTTGAACTTTTAGTTTCCTTTACTGTGTATACTTGACATTTCTTTATCTACTTTCACTTGCTTTAGCTATCAGTTTGCAAAAGGTAAGCCTGAAGAATTATGACTTCTCTTTACAAAAATGTCCTAGTTGTACTGCTTCCTTGGTGGCTCAGATGGTAGAGAATATGCTTGCAAGGTGGGAGATCCGGGTTCGATCTTCGGGTCAGGAAGATCCCTTGGTTCAGAAGGGAAAGGCAACCAACTGCAGTATTCTTTCCCGGAGAATTCCATGGACAGAGGAGTCTGGTGCGTTGCAGTCCATGGGGTTGCAAAGATTTGGACACGACTGAGCCACTTATACTTTCTTTTTCCCTGTTTTGAAAAGTTTGGGTTACTAGTTTGTTAGGCAATCAGTTAGCTTTTGTAGATTGAAGTAGGAATCTAGAATATTTTCTAGACTTTATGCAGTGGTTCAGTGGGAGAAACGTTCTTGGTAGAATCTTTCTGTTTTGATTGGTTCTTTCATTTTAATGTGCAGTAAGTAGCATTATGAAGATAGTTCAGATAATCAGTACATGGACATTTTTTCTTTTTTTCAGGCCAAAAATTATGTTTTGCTGAGTTCAAGCATCTCTGCTACAAGGTGGCCTACTTTCATGAGCTGTCCAGCCGTGTGAGCTTTCAGGAGGCACGGCTGGCTTGTGAGAGCGAAGGGGGAGCCCTTCTGAGCCTGGAGAATGAAGCAGAACAGAAGTTAATAGAAAGCATGTTGCAGAACCTGACAAAGCCAGGAATAGGAATTTCTGATAGTGATTTCTGGATAGGGCTTTGGAGAAATGGCCAGGGGCAAACATCCGGTGCCTGCCCAGATCTCTACCAGTGGTCGGATGGAAGCAGTTCCCAGTACCGGTGAGCAGGGATCCTGAGGAGTCAGAGGTCTCTGAGGGGACTCAGATGACAAAGAATGGGGGGAGATGTCCGTTACCTGTAGAGGATGTCAGAGGAGAACAGGCGAAGTTACTGAGAAGTGTCCCTGGTACTCTGTCCTTGCAGAAACTGGTACACTGATGAACCTTCCTGTGGAAGCGAGAAGTGTGTTGTGATGTATCATCAGCCAACGGCCAACCCTGGCCTTGGGGGCCCCTACCTTTACCAGTGGAATGACGACAGGTGCAACATGAAGCACAATTACATCTGCAAGTATGAACCAGGTAGGAAGCATTGTAAGTCAGTAGGAGCAGAGTGTATATGTGTATTGGCTTATATTTTTTATCTTTAACCTATGCTACCTGGGCTTTTTTTGTTGTTCTGCAGTGAAACACAAAATTACTTTGCAGTTTGATGACAGAGTATTGAAGCACAGTAAGCTATAAAGCAAACAACTGCCCAATGAGTTAAATAGAAGGGAGTATCTAGAAATATCCAGAGAGGTGTCTTTAAGAGACAGTAATTATTTCTAATATTAAGGCCAAATTGTGTTTTTGTAAACAAGTTTTATGAAGAATAAATATCTATTTACAAACACTTGAGCATTTAGTATAGTGCGTCTGAAGTAGGTATGTTACCAAAGCACCTATGAGTTTACACGTGTCATTAGTAGTTTTTTAGGACATTTTCTGGAGAAGGCAATGGCAACCCACTCCAGTACTCTTGCTTGGAGAATCCCATGGATGGAGGAGCCCCGTAGGCTATAGTCCATGGGGTCGCTAAGAGTCAGATATGACTGAGCGTCTTCACTTTCACTTTTCACTTTCATACATTGAAGAAGGAAATGGCAACCCACTCCAGTGTTCTTGCCTGGAGAATCCCAGGGACGGGGGAGCCTGGTGGGCTGCCGTCTATGGGGTCGCACAGAGTTGGACATGACTGAAGCAACTTAGCAGCAGCAGGAGGACATTTTCTGGTATATTTAAGGGAATCAAGCACCATTCCTTTGGGATATTAGCTTATCATATAATGGCATGATATTTGGCTTGTACTCCTCAGTGGAAATCTGAATGTCAGAGAACCCTGGTGCAGAAAGGTAGGGGCGTGTGCCGTGTTCTTCCTGTGGCCCTCAGTCTATGGAATATGCCTCCTCAGTTTCCTTCTGTTTGAAGTCTCCAACTTTCTTACCCTGTGCAGCACATGGAGAGATTGCTCTGACTTGAGCTACGGTAGTATGGTTTCCTGCTGAAATGGTAAACTTGAATTACTTTGAATAGGACAGCTGAACTGAATTGAAATTTGACCAAAAAAGAGACTAATCAGAACTATGTAAACTCATCTTTTTAATGATCTGAGAAAGTCCACTTAGACACTTGGGCTTTGAGGTCTTTTTGCTGTTTTTCTCCTCTCAGTGTTTGGAAATTTCATTTGAACTCTCCCAAGGGCTGTCTGCTTGACCTCAAAGCATATGTTCATGGTAGGCAATTATAATCAAGTGCTGCTATTTCCATTATTCTCTTGAAATTATACTTCTTCTTTACTCATAAGACTGTAAAGCACAAGGGATTACTTGGATTAGATTTACCCTTCTCTTATATTTATTCTGCTCTTGAGTATATTAGCCTTCTTTCTTTATCCCTGGTGAGTTTATTCTTGAAACCTCTTGGTGGTTGAATCCATCATTACCCTCTTTGCCTTTGCAAAATGAAATCTGTTTTGCACTTAGGTTCTTTGTCTAGATTTTTTTTCCTTAGAAAAATATAAAGTTGAAATTGTCTGACATTTTAACTTTGTGACACGAAGTGCTTGAAACTGTTAAATGAAAGAAAGTATATTATGGTATATTCTTAATACAATATTATCTTCTCCTTTCTTTGAACTTTTAGCTGACCCTTATATACTATTTTGTCTTGTACTTACCACCTTATTCAGGACACTATTACCTCTGAATCTTGTTTTGTATTAGGTAGTCTAAGTTTATACTACTTATGGAACAGCATTTTAGACATAAAATTATTTTTTCCTTTATCATCTATATTCTACCTAAATTTTCAAATATGTATAGCTTTGGAGCAAGATTATTTTATGTACTTATTGGTTTTGAAGTACTTGAACACTTCCATGGTTGGTCTTATTAATGTACTTAGAATTTCTGTACTTTATTTTCATTTTATTTACTTTATATGTAACTGATGGAGAGGGCTTTCCAAGTGGCTCAGTAGTAAAGAAGGGTATGGCAACCCCCTCCAGTATTCTTGCCTGGAGAATCCCGTGGACAGAGGAGGCTGGTGAGCTACAGTCCATGGGGTCGCTAAAGAGTTGGACATGACTGAGTGACTAACACACACATACACATATGTAAGTGATTTTCTTTCCTTGACCTTAGTATCTTATTTATGAAGGATGTTGGCTTGATTAAATTCCTTGCTTGTATAGTCAATGCTATTTTGGTGGTGAGTAGGAAATGGCAACCCACTCCAGTGTTCTTGCCTGGAGAATCCCAGGGGCGGGGGAGCCTGGTGGGCTGCCATCTCTGGGGTCACACAGAGTCGGACACGACTGAAGCGACTTAGCAGCAGCAGCAGTTAGCTTTTTAGTGATGTGGGGATTGGAGGAGCAAGCTGTAAAACTAATCTACAAACTGTAACAATATTTTGAACTTTATTCTTCAACTATACCAGGGGTACTATGTGACTTGAACTTAGTCTCCGCTTTTTGCTCCTGCATATTATCTAATAGCATGACTTGTTGTTTGGTTGCTAAGTCATGTCCAACTCTTTGTGACTCCATGGACTGCAGTATGCCAGGCTTCCTTGTCCTTCACTATCTCTTACAGTTTGCTCAAACTCATGTCCATTGAGTCGATGATGACACCCAACCATCTCATCATCTGTCACCCCCTTCTCCTTTTGCCTACAATCTTTTCTAGCATCAGGGTCTGTTCCAATATGTCAGCTCTTCATATCTGTTGGTTGAAGTATTGGAGCTTCATCTTCAGCATCAGTCCTTCCAATGAATATTCAGGACTGATTTCCTCTAGGATTAACTGATTTGATCTCCTTACAGTCCAAGGAACTCTCAAGAGTCTTCTCTAGCACCACAAGACCATGACTACTGATATACAAAAGTGATTTTAAAAAGTTAGCCTAGTTATACAGAAACTGAATAATTCACTTCTAAATTTTCTCACTTTCTTCTCCAACAATTTTTGTTATTGTCCTGTGAGTTGCATATTTATTCTTTGGGTCTATCACTGTTATCCAGAGATATTATTAAGGGGATGCTTCTGAATCCAATTTTTGAATTTAGTTCAGTGGCTCAATTGTGTCCTACTCTTTGCAACCCTGTGGACTACAGCACACCAGGTGTCCCTGTCCATCACCAACTCCTGGAGCTTGCTCAAACTCATGTCCATTGAGTTGGTGAAGTCATCCAATCAACTCATCCTCTGTCATCCCCTTCTCCTGCCTTCAATCTTTCCCAGCATCAGGATCTTTTCCAATGAGTTCATTCTTCACATCCAGGGGCCAAAGTATTGGAGTTTCAGCTTCAGCATCAGTCCTTCCCATGAATATTCAAGACTGATTTCCTTTAGGATGGACTGGTTGGATCTCCTTGTACCCCAAGGGACTCTCAAGAGTCTTCTCCAACACCAAGTTCAAAAGCATCAATTCTTCAGTGCTCAGCTTTCTTTATAGTCCAACTCTCACATTCATACATGACTACTGGAAAAATCATAGCTTTGACTAGATGGGTCTTTGTAGGCAAAGTACTGTCTCTGCTTTTTAATATGCTGTCTAGGTTGGTCATAGGTTTTCTTCCAAGGAGCAAGCATTTTTAATTTCATGGCTGCAGTCATCATCTGCAGTGATTTTGGAGTCCAAGAGAAGAAAATCTGTCCGTGTTTCCAGTGTTTCCCCATCTATTTGCCATGAAGTGATGGGACTGGATGCCACGATCTTAGTTTTCTGAATATTGAATCCAATTTTTATATTTATTAAAATTACATTAAGCACTGTTATTCTTAGACAATAAAAATGGTATGTACTAGATTGTATTTCTAAAATTTTCTCAGTTAATCAGCAATTACATTAAAACTTGTGAATTATTTAAAAAACAACCAGTTCTATATTGATAAATTGCATAATATCTGTATTATTTGTTCAGCAAATACCAGTTGAGCACCAGAAGCAAGGAGTGCCTCAATTCTGTAGAAGAATGAGTGTAGGGTAGGACTGAAGACTAGAGGAGGCAAAGTGTCAGGGTAAGATATGTTTAAAAGAATAGTAAATATTATTATAGGATGGTATATGATTAAGTTTCTAATGAAGAGAGACTATGTGGCCAAATTAGAAGAGTAAACATTATATTGAAGTGGTTTAGTATTCTGAAACTAATGTAAGATGCTGCATGTGTTTTTTCTTTTCCATTCATTGAGAAAAATAAACAGAGTTATACTTTTGGAACAAATGAAGACAAATGTACAGGTTATTTCTTAGTAATTCTATTTAATTTATCCATTAATTCAGCCACTGCTTGTGCTTAGTTGCTCAGTCGTGTCTGACTCTTCAACCCCATGGACTGTAGCCTGCCAGGCTCCTCTGTTCATGGGGATTCTCCAGGCAGGAATACTGGAGTGGGTTCCCATCCCCTCCTCCAGCTTAATCCAGGGACTGAACTCAGGTCCCCTGCATTGCAGGTGGATTCTTAACAATAGTGCCCTAGAAAAAGATATGAGACAAGAGAGTAGTACCAGATTGTTATTTAAAAAAAAAAAAATCAGTATTTTTTAAGTGTGTGGCAATTGGAAAAATCTTGCCTCAGAAAGAGCAGGGAGAGAAACAATTTGCAAGCCTTAATTTATGATATGTTTTTTTAAAGATATAGATATGGTTGAGAAGGAAATCTAAGGATGGCTTTATTTGCAGGGGACAGAACTGTGCTTTAGAACATTTTTATTTGAATCATCAATTCCAGATACTGTCCATACGCAGTTATCTGGTGTTTTTTGTTGTGAGGAGAAATCTAAATTCTACACCATAATAGTATAAAGATTTGCCTGGTGGCTCAGTGGTAAAGAATCCGCCTGCCAGCCCCAGGGTTGGGAAGATCCCCTGGAGAATGAAATGGCAACCGACCCCAGAATTCTTGCTGGGGAAATCCCACCGACAGAGGAGCCTAGCAGGCTTATAGTCCATGAGGCTGCAAAAGAGTCAGATGTGACTTAAGGACTGAACAACAGTAGTGCAGAAATCATCTTTGTTGGTCTTTATTCACAACTAGTGCCTCACTTTCTTATGCTTTCCAATTCTTGCCTATCTTTGCCTACTTTTGTACCTCCTTTGTCATTATTACCTGTAATAGGTTATCATCAGCACAGATGCTCTGGGTTGTTAAATACAGTCTGGGGTTATAGGAATTCACCCAGTGGATCCAAGTTGCAAAGAGTTACCAGGCAGATCTTTTATTCAGAGACAATTAAATGCTGCCTTTATTGTTAAATCATTTCATATAAATTTAGATTCAAAATAGAATTAGCTGGAAGTTGTTCAGAAATCAATGTTTATCTTGTTTTGTAATAAGCTTTTATTTTCTTCTACATTTGCATTTGTCTTGTTTATCATTATACATGATAACTGTACTCATTATTTACAGAGATTAATCCAACAGCTCCTGTAGAAAAGACGTATTTTACCAACCAACCTGGAGACACGCATCAAAATGTAGTTGTTACTGAGGCAGGTAATTAGTTCATATGTCTTTAACTCACCTATAAGGAGAAGAAAATGTACTTAATTTTT
Source organism: Oreotragus oreotragus (assembly GCA_006410675.1). Taxonomy (NCBI): domain Eukaryota; kingdom Metazoa; phylum Chordata; class Mammalia; order Artiodactyla; family Bovidae; genus Oreotragus; species Oreotragus oreotragus. The sequence goes on along the minus strand of SJYX01002896.1, from coordinate 351,051 downwards.
TTTTTTTTGATTGGAGGTTGATTGCTTGACAATGTTGCATTGGTTTCCACTGTACAACAATGTGAATCCGCTATGAGCGTGTGTATATATCCCCTCCCTCTTGAGCTCCCCCTTGGGAGCATCGCAGAGCACTGAGCTGAGCTCCCCATGCTACACAACAGCTTCTCACTAGCTATGTATTTTACACATGGTAGTGAATATATGTTAGTGCTACGCTCCCAGTTCACTCTTGCTTCATGTTGGCCCCAATTTTCTTGTTGCTTAGTGAAAAAGTGCACTAAAGATAGGCGTATGGAAATTTATTTTAGAATTGCATTGCAACAAATGATGCTAAGCTAGTTTTTGTGGGTGTTTCTTCTTTGGCCGCACAGTGCGGATTGTGAGATCTGAGTTCCCCAGGGAACTGAGTTCCCCAGTTCCCCATGGATCAAACCCACGTCCCCTTCAGTGGAAGCACAGAGTCCTAACTATTGGACATCCAGTAAGTCCTCTAAGCCAGTTTTTGAATAGAAATTTTGTTTTCTGTATCTAGTACTAAACTAAGTATCCCATGTTAAAATGTGGATTCATAAAGATCTTCCCCAGTTTGTAGGTGTTATGATGTAAACTGGCACATCCAGTTGCCTGTAAACAGTAAGGAACTGGTAAATGTTTAGGGATTGACTGGAGTAAGCTGGGATTTAAAAGTCCAGTTTGTAGGCTTTGAGTTTTCTGTGGTATGGAAAACTGCCACCCTGGCCAATTTCAAGCTACCAATTGACATAACTGAAGAGCAGATTGGGTAGTGGACACATACAATGAGCTTTCAACTCAGTGCCTACGGCACACCACTGTCTGCAAAAGACACACAACACAATCCCAATACAAATCTCTTTTTAGTGAAAAACTGTTCTTAATATCAGTTAGGGGCCTGTTTTAGCATGGTGCAGTTGGTGAAGAATCCATCTGTCAGTGCAGAAGACACAGGAGATGTGGGTTCGATCCCTGGGTTGGGAAGATCCCTGGCAAAGGAAATGGCAACTCACTCCAGTATTCTTGCCTGGAAAATTCTATGGAGAGAGGAGCCTGGTGGACTAAAATTCATGGGGTTGCAAAGAGTCAGACATGACTGAGTGACGGAACACACACGCATTTAGACTAAGATAATGGCATTCAATTTGCTATCTCAATACATAGCTTTCTAATTTGCTTTTCTTGTATGGATGTGATATTAAACCTTAGTGCTTTTCACTTTCAGTCGTCTGATTTTAAAACCATTCAGACCATGCAAATCTAATCAAACAGATCAGTAAATAATTATATTAGGAATATTTTCCCTCTTATGACATTGAAAAATTGTTTAATAAAGTCATTGCAAGCTATATGGGGGTTCTGTGTGGCAGTTTTTTATTTTTCCAAGAATACCTAACATTATCTAGTGTGATGGAAGAGGATTAAAAAATGATTCATCTTAGAATTTAATTAAGATCAAATATTTATGCCTCTGGAGTCTTATGTCTCTAGGTTATGACTCTATCATCAGTTAATATTTACGTATTTTGGCTTAATCCCAGAGAGTTATGCATGTCATCATGGCACTGAGCTTATTAGTTAGAATAATTACATACCCAATAAATCAACAATTACTTTAATCATGATTATTCTTTAATAATCAGTGCTTGTTTTCAAAGTAATAACTGAGAAGGATTAATGGAGTGAGATAGCTAAGATTATTAATATGTTATGAAAGCCAGCCCCTATCTGAATTGCAAATTTAATAATAGTTTTAGAAATATGGACATTTAACTGAAGCATGGCAACAATGCAGCATGATTTTGTTTTTAACTTTTAACCAAACATAAATATATTACTTCATTAGATTATTCAGTATTTTGGGAAGACCTTACTTGGTATCTGCTTATTGATAATAATTCTATTTTGCCTTAATTTTTTGGAAAGCTTTTATAGAACCATAATGTCAGAATCCTGCCTCAACTATCTGTTTACATTAAGACTGTTTTACTTTTGTAGGAATAATTCCCAATCTAATCTATGTTGTTATACCAACAATCCCTTTGCTCTTACTGATCCTGGTTGCTTTTGGAACCTGCTGTTTCCAGATGCTGCATAAAAGGTAAATAATTCATACATGGAGAGACAACTTGAAAAACTTTAAACACGTTTTCAGAACTCTTTAAAAAATTGTTTTTAAGTTGCCTTAAGAAAATTGTGATTCTTATTCTTTCAGCACAAATGCAGTATATATAATCTAATAACATATACCTTGGTTATAGGATTATGAATTATCTCATTTCATCCTCACAGGCCATATGAAGTGGGTATCGTTCTGTTTTCTCTTTTTCAGTTAGGAAGATGGTTGCTTAAATGGGTCATACAATTTGCCTTGGGTCTCATGGCTAATATGTGTGATGGATCTGAAATGTGAATGTTTTTAAGTCCACAACATATGCAACTATACTGTACTGTCTCTTTATCTGAAGTACAGGCAGGAATGCTAAACCTTTTAATCTTGACCTCAACTTGTAAGCCAGACTTGATTTTTGTACCTGAACTTTGTAGTACATTTTGCAAAAACAGCCTTCTGTTTTATTTCCAAAGGATATTTTAAGTATAAGAACAATGGTAAAATGAGTCACTTTTTAGTAGGCATCTTGAAATAAAGTGATATATCTTAACATCAAGACTCTTGGGAGTATTCTTTTATATCTGTTTACTCATACCCTTGAATTACAGGTGAAATTTTTTCATATGCGTCAGTTTGACAGTTAAACTAAAACATTGACATGTAAAATATAAGTATGTATCAAAGAAAAGAAGATGTGGATTTAAATTAGTGCATGCTTATTAGAATAACCTAGACATTTTTGTCAGTATTGTAAATAAAAAAATGATAGAATGTTTCCAACAAGGAAGGACATGCATATAAGTAATTTTTTCTTTTAACTTCATTTTCTCTTTCATGAACCCTAAAGAATTTACTGAGTTAAAAAGCTCCAGAAAAAAAAAATTAAATAGATATAAGCTCTAAATGGTACACAATAAATTTTTTTAAAGAATTCAAGCTGTGATATACTGACTGTTTAAAGAAGCTATATTTGAATAATGATAAATAAAGCTTGGCAAATTAATACTATATTTTTGAAGATGGTTGCTTAAATGGGTCATACAATTTGCCTTGGGTCTCATGGCTAATATGTGTGATGGATCTGAAATGTGAATGTTTTTAAGTCCACAACATATGCAACTATACTGTACTGTCTCTTTATCTGAAGTACAGGCAGGAATGCTAAACCTTTTAATCTTGACCTCAACTTGTAAGCCAGACTTGATTTTTGTACCTGAACTTTGTAGTACATTTTGCAAAAACAGCCTTCTGTTTTATTTCCAAAGGATATTTTAAGTATAAGAACAATGGTAAAATGAGTCACTTTTTAGTAGGCATCTTGAAATAAAGTGATATATCTTAACATCAAGACTCTTGGGAGTATTCTTTTATATCTGTTTACTCATACCCTTGAATTACAGGTGAAATTTTTTCATATGCGTCAGTTTGACAGTTAAACTAAAACATTGACATGTAAAATATAAGTATGTATCAAAGAAAAGAAGATGTGGATTTAAATTAGTGCATGCTTATTAGAATAACCTAGACATTTTTGTCAGTATTGTAAATAAAAAAATGATAGAATGTTTCCAACAAGGAAGGACATGCATATAAGTAATTTTTTCTTTTAACTTCATTTTCTCTTTCATGAACCCTAAAGAATTTACTGAGTTAAAAAGCTCCAGAAAAAAAAAATTAAATAGATATAAGCTCTAAATGGTACACAATAAATTTTTTTAAAGAATTCAAGCTGTGATATATTGACTGTTTAAAGAAGCTATATTTGAATAATGATAAATAAAGCTTGGCAAATTAATACTATATTTTGAGTACTGTTTATATATATATATATATACATATATATGTTTTCAATATTTTATACAGAATAAAAACAATAGTAAATATCTGATTTTTACCCTTAATTCTAAGACTATAGATGAAAAGATAATTTATTAGTATGAAAAACAATGAAGCAGAGGGAAGATTTGATATAAATCCCCCCCATAACCCAGCCAAACTGTAATGAAGAGCTGTAAATAGCTAATCTCTGTGAACAAAGATTAGAGAAAAATTATGTAGATCTTCTCATTTCGAAAAGTAAAATTATCAAAGTATCAGTAACTGAGTTTTCTCTAAAGTTTGCTTTCCTTCTTTTAAAATAGTATTTTATTGTGGAGACTCTGCTCATTCTCAAGTCTTCCAGGTTTTTATACTTTGAAGACCTTGGAGTTTTCACATGTTGGAAATTCTCAAGGGTGAGAAAGTATACTCACTCAAACATAAGCCATCTTCAGATACCAGAATTAGCTATTAGTGCTTAATTCATTCTCTCTTAGATCCTCCCATTTTCCTTTCTTCCAGGAAAGCAAGGGAAAACTTCATCAAAGACTCCAATCCATTGTCATCTGAGTTCCTTGCAGAAAGTATAAATTCCGGTTGGGTACACGTGATGGCTTCTGTCATTCCATGTCAAGTTCAAAATAAGAAGTCTTGTTTCCTTAACCCATGATAACTCTGAAATCAAGTAAATACTAATGCTACCCCAAAGCCACATTAGTAACTTAACCACCCTTTTGTTTCAACCATTTAGGAGAATTTCATGTTTTTCATCAACTTCGCTTGGCTTATTTTCCATTCATGTAAAATAACTTCCTAGGTAGAAATGTGTTGATCTTACTTATTTGGATGCATATCTCCAAAACGTATCATTTAGATACAATCATGTGTTAGCAGTAAATTTACAGTTAAATTGAAGTCAATTAAGTAATATTATAAAATTCTATGGCTCAGGCTTATTTAGAAAGACTATTTCTTTCTTTGAAGGAATTCAGCAATACAGTGTCTTGTAGCCAGAGACTGAATGGGATGGAGTAGGAGGAATGCCTGGGGCGTGGGGTGGAGGCAGATGCTATTGAAGGAAGCATCTGTAGGAGCAAGGAAGTACAGAAGAAAATGAACAGGAACCACCAGGGGTTAGAGATCTCGGCGAGGGCTCATTCCCAGGAAACGATCCAAAAAAAGCCTCAGTCTTAAGTATCTTGAAGAGGCTGACTTCTCGTCAACTCAGGAAGGGAGAAACTCAGAAACAGTCACTTTTGCAGGAGTCTAGGAAGCGGCCGTCTTATGGAAAGACTTAGAAGACATCCCCTGGAGAAGGGAATGGCTACCCATTCCAGTATTCTTGCCTGGAGAACTCCATGGACAGAGGAGCTGCATTTCATGGGGTTGCCAAGAGTCAGACAGGACTGAGTGACTAACACTTTCACTTTTCACTTTAGAAGACATCACAGCTTGAGGGACAGGACGGAGTGCAGGTCAGCCTGAGAGCTAGAGGAACTCTCTCAGGCCCGAATCTGCCTTGAACTGCCTTTGCTTCAGAAGAAGTGAAGTGAAGTGAAGTGAAGTGAAGTGAAGTGAAGTCGCTCAGTCCTGTCCGACTCTTTGCGACCCCATGGACTGTAGCCTACTAGGCTCTTCTGTCCATAGCAAAATGAAGCTTTGGGAAATTAAATAACTTAACTATAGGACAGAAAAAAGTGATGGGTGGAGGGGATAGGACAGTTTTTATACGTAGGACAAAAGCACTATTTTGATGATTTGACATTAAAGTACATCATATGTACTTTAACAACAGCAGATTATTCAAAAAGCAAAATTATAAAAATAACTGATCAAAGAAAATGAAGATTTATTGGTGATTACAATAAACATTTTGAAACTGAGTTAAACATATTTGTGTATGTGTCTGAATTCTAAAATATGAAGGGTCAGAGAGAGATTTTTTTTTTCCATTATCTTATATGAACTGCTTGCCCTCTTCACATACTGGAATAATCTAGAATTTTTTGTAGGAATGAAGAAATCTGCTGGTGAGAGAAGAAAGACACTTTTATAATAAGTCTGACAAAGCTCCATTTGGGCCAAGACATGCCTAGTTTGATGAGAAGTCTCAGACATTGAATTTACTTCTTTTTCTCTTTTTCAGTAAAGGAAGAACAAAAACTAGCCCAAACCAGTCCACACTGTGGATTTCAAAAAGCACCAGGAAAGAAAGTGGCATGGAAGTATAATAATCCATTGACTTGGCTCCAGAAAAGAAAATAGAGTTTTATAATTCTGGATCTGTATAAGGAATGGCATCAGAACATTAGCTTGGAATGGCTTGAAATCTCAAAGGATGTGCAAGATGAACTGTAAGCTCCCCCTTGAGGCAAATACTAAAATAATTTTTGTATGTTCATTATCTCATTTATAAAATAATGCTGTGCTAATCATGGAGTGAGACATGCTTATTTTGCTAAAGGATGCATCCAAACTTCAAGTCAATGGGATGGATAAGATGCAGATAAAATTGCTGTGAACACATCGGAGCAATGTGTGCATTGGAAGCAATTATCTTTGTCTCTTTCATCTTTCATAAGTTGTAATCTAGTTAATGTAATGTAAATTGCATTGAAATTTACAGTGTGCAAAATATTTTTCCTTTACATGAGTGTTTGATAGAATGGACTGTTCTAGTATTTATTTTTATGATGTCTCATTTTTTAATACATGCTGTTTTGATTAAAGAAATGTATCGCTGTTGTCAACTGAATTCACACATACATAAATCTATTACCACAGAAAAAGTTTCATTTTTTAGAAATGGCTCATCTTCTTTTAGTTTCTCTGCTTTGGGTCAGAGGAAGTTTAGGAAATGTCTTCAGAAATAAGAAGTTATTTCATTAACCGTGGTATCTACTCAAATATTTTACTTAGAGGCAAGAATTGTCTAATTTCAATTGTGCAAGACATGTGCCTTACAATTATTTTGAATTTAAAGTTCAACAGATTTTGTAATAACTTTGTTAAATAACTGTATAAATGATAATATACTCAATCTAGAACAAAAAAGGTGGCATACACAATCAAGATAATGTCTTCACATGTTGCCTGTATAACCACAAGTAGCTCTCCGAGGGTTCTGAGATCAGTCCCTCTCTTGCCAGCAAAGCAAAGATGGTTCTGGTGTTGACTCTGGAGGCAAACTCCTGCAGAGCTTGATTGGCTCTGTTTAGCCTCTATCAGCGTATAAGGGGGTTTAAGAGTGGGGACCAGTTGAGTGGTCACCATGAGTGTGGAGTTAAGCACAGCACGTTGACATTTCCATGGGGAAAGAAACTGAAATAGTGTAAAAATGTGTTTATAGGCATCAGTGATCGTGTGTTCCCTGTCCAGGGTTTGGCTGGGAGAATCCATTGGGGCGGCTCTGTACTATCTTCTAGTTTCTTCAATGCTTGTGGCTCCTTCCTCTCTCTCGAGAGATGTAACTATCTGGTCTTCAAATGTCTCTGTGCTCCTTTTAGCCAAATAAAAAGTTCTTGTTTCTGAAGAATGATCATTGGTGCTGTCTAAATCTCTTACATGAGCAAAGTACAGATGTGTTTGCAATAATGCACAGAAACAAATGACTGTTTAAGTGTGGCACGAATGGAAGTTACAGTTGCTGGGTGTTCTAAACCTCGTCTTTTCAATTAGATAATGAAAGTGCTTTCATTGTGGGAATTCACAACTCCAGTTGTTTGGTAAAATTAAGAGACAAAATAGAAATTGGTGGGCAGTGGTCCGTTTTCAGCTGCTTAGAGACTGACAAAATGGGCAGCTGCCTTCTAAGCCTACAGCTGCCCACATTTAACACTCCTCTTTCCTTTCTTGGAGACCCATCTTTCTGGGCAGAATAGGAGACCAGCTGCTGAGACCCACCTCTTTTCTGCAAGCTCCCACCATACATTATTTCCTTCAGTCCGGACTGGATGGAGGGAGACGGGCTTTCCCCAATGTCTGTGCCACCCACAGCTACAACAGCTGCAGGGAGGGAGAGGCAAAGTAATCGGGAAGGGACTTGGTTTTGCTTTTAATCTTTTTCCAGACCTGGATTACTCTTCTGGTATCAATTACTAAACCCATAAGTTCCTAGGGATGGGACAAGGAACTTCTCTCGTAACAGAAGATGGTAAAGAGTGACTCTCCTAAGGGTTTCTAAAGCTGACCTTTGAAAAATAAAAAGGAGTACATGATATATCTGTTGTAATTTTCAGAACATACTTCTAATAAATGTTTTGAAACGCAGGTGAAACATTTGTGGAATAATATTTAGGGAATAAAATCAAATAACACACTCTACCCTTGATGCTCTATCCTTCCTAATCACTTCATCCTTTCTGTTAAGAACAGGTCATTGGAAAGGTCTTAAAAAGAATAGTGTGTACATATTTCAATGCTATTCTCCCAAATCATCCCTCCCTCTCCCTCTCCCTCTCCTTCTCCCTCAGAGTCCATGAGAGTTCGTGTAAAAAAATAAATAAATACAAAAAAAAAAAAATTAAACACAAGAAGAATTCCTTATAATTATGTAATCACCAAAATATTTTCTGATTTTGCTTATTATTAAATACTAACTAAATAAATCACCCAAAAAAAAAAAAAAAAGAATAGTGTGTTCAAGGACTCCCAATTTTTGTTCTAATAATAAATTCCATGAATATGTAGTCCTCAATCATCTAGCCATACCTTCTTGTTATGACATTGTTTTCCCTTTCTCTGACCATTGCCCAGAGAGAACACCTTTTACTAGGACATATTGTCTACTGTCCCTTCTCTCTGGGTCACTCTCACCTACACGGGAGTGACCTCTGTATGCTGATGCCTTTCTAGTCCATCAGTAACAACTATTCACTCAGGTCTAGCCCAAGTCTCCTTTCTTCCATAAAACTGGTGTGAACTGATGGATCTCTTCCTTCAACTGCTTGAAACTTTTCTATTACTTTGGGCCATATAGACCCATGTGTGTGTGTGTGTTTGTATTAATTTGTATAAATTTTTTCTTTCTGAATAAATTGGTAGATTTTGTGGGGTGAGCTAAATTGGTTTGTACTTTGGAAGTGATCCAAGAGATTAAAGCTGTGGAACAAATGCATTTATTCTACATTTTTGGCCTTGAAATAGGCAATTCAGCTGTGTCTAAATAAGCTTTGGACATGTTAGAAATACCCACTATAAACACATCTGTCAGAGAAAACCCACATTTGTAATACTTGTATCTCTTTGATATGACTGATAACTTTTTGGAAACCCAAAAAATGCCAGCTTGAAATAAATGGACTGTGGTATAATAATACAAGTGAAAATGATCTGATGAGAGAATGACAATGTTAATTAGCTTAGCTTTTATTTTGATGCAAGGGCAATGTGTAGACTTGTGCTAGTTTGCTTTTTAACTAGCTTATTTGAAAGGAATGTACAATCAGTTTAGTCCAGCATTGTGACATGAGCTTACAATAAATATATTTTATTATGGGGAAAATATTAGGGATGTGCTCAAGATGGATTGAACATGCACTTGGACAGAAAAACAGCAAGATGATTGAGATGCTGATAATACTGACCTATCCTAGTAGTCTTGCCTGGCAAATCCCATGGACAGAGGAACCTGGTAGGCTGCAGTCCATAGGGTAGCTGGGAGTCAGACACGACTGAGTGACTTCACTTTCACTTTTCACTTTCATGCACTGGAGAAGGAAATGGCAACCCACTCCAGTGTTCTTGCCTGGAGAATCCCAGGGACCGGGGAGGCTGGTGGGGTGCTGTCTATGGGGTCGCACAGAGTCAGACACGACTGAAGTGACTTCGCAGCAGCAGCATCCTGGAATTAGATAACTTATAGCAATCTATTTCAAACAATACCATACTTTATGTAAAAGTTTATTTCACATCTCTTCCTAATTTTGCTTAAACATTATATTACATGCTTTAAAATAACATTTCTTTAAATAAGAGAATACAATAAAAAATAATGATTAAGAACAAAGGAAATAATGATGTCTGTGAAAGAATAACTTTGCAATAAAATCAAAATTTATTATTTTACAGTTACTTTGTATTGTAAAGATTAGTTTTTGCTTTTTTTTTTTTTTTCCTGTAGCATTTCAGTGGCTTAGGTAAGAATCAAGACTTTTATAAATTTTTTTTTTAAACTCTCAATTTCCATGCCTCTTAAAGTGAAATGGGAAAACTGCCTGATTTTATCTTTGCTTTTTGAAACACTTTAATGTAGAAAACTTTGTATCCACTCTGTGAACCTTGGGACCCGGGCGTACACCCCTGGGCGATTAGGCAGTGCACATTGGTATCCAAATGACGTCACGCCAGCCAGGAGCCATCTGTTGTTTTCTTGGCACATGAGTGGTCCGCCTGAATCCCCCTAAACAGTAAATTGCCAAAGAAAATCATCGATGTGTGGTCAATTGATATAAATATGTATATAATTGTTTAGCAAATAAATCCAAAACTGAAGATCAAAAACATGGTTTCATTGCAAGTCATCTATGAATAGTCTCATCGTCACACTGGATCAAGAATGAAAACCTTTAGCTGGTCAGTAAGGACACAGAAACTCTCACAACTAAAACAAAATTTGTGTGTAATTTTTAATGATTCACTTTTATAGCAAGCATACCCTTTAATTATGGCATTTTAATGGGTACCAAGAAACTTTCCTGGGAAATCCCATGGACAGAGGAGCCTGGGGGGCTACATTACAATTGGCTACATTACAATTGTGTCTCAAACAATTGGACATGACTTAGGGACTAAACAACAAAGATACTTTCTAAGGCACAACTCTGAGAGCATCCCAGTCAAAATATAGGTTAAAAGCTAATCTTTTTATTAAAGGAGATACTCATTTATCCTAAGTATTATGAGGGACTTTGTGGAAAGACAGTCATTCCACACTAAGTGCTTCAGGATGACTAAGAACTCATACATAAAATTGACTTTAGTTCTCTTGAGTAGCATTAGGTTTTGGTGTTAGACAAGCATAATCAGATTTGAAAAAATAATATTTCAATGGAAATAGGCACATTTATAATATAATTTCTAGTGACAGGTACACATGTTTTCATCTGAGATTTTAATTGATGAAATGTCTGTAATTTTAATAAATATTAATTATAGCAATTCCTAGTTATTTACATAGTTTATTTACACATTCCTGTGTAATGGAAAGGAATATAATGCAAATGTATAATACCATTATTTAATGACAGAGAATTGACAAATATTTTCCCACATTAATTGTGAAGCATATTTTAATTAGCCTTTCCTTTTTTATATTTATGAAGGAACATAAAGCCCTGTATACTGTGGTTGAAATCACTGGTACAATAGAATATTTCACACAAGCTTATTTTAAAAATTATACTGAGAGATATTTTTGCCTGATTTTTGATTACTTTTGAAGCCTACATTTAAGGGGGAAAAATGTATTTAGAAAATCACCCTTTCTCTCCTGGGTGCAGAGGAGCATAAGTCATGTTGGCATCCACTGGTTAATTTCTTTTCTAGATGAAACAAATGCACTCAAGTTGTTTGAAGGCAGAGCTTGTGATTTGATTAATACTTCTACATCCTCAACCCTTAGTCCATAATATAGGTTCAGAAATATTTATGGAACAGTGTCAATTCAAGATAAGCATGAATACTGACTCTAAGTGATATGTGACTTAGAAATTAGTATAAATAAACTCCAACTCTTTGGGTACTTTCAAAAGGACTCATTTGGTTTTCTTCATATTTTCAAAATAATTTTTTAATAGATGGTAGAATCCAGATGCTGATTACATGAATAAGGATTTCTAATAACCCAGCACAGACTGGCTCCTTTGCAATTATTTGAAGAATCCACCAGCAGGCTTGAGGCCAAACAGCTGGGTGGTCCGTGTGGTTGAGAGACCTACGTCTGGGGCTATTTCTTCCCATCATCAAACTGCACCACGTCAGTTCCACTGTGTATCTTCTCTTTGCCTTTATTTTCCGATTTATTCAGTGAAGGTATAACCTTCCACTATCTCTGAGGTGTGTAACTATTTCAAAAATATGAGTGAAGGTTCAGAACATAAGGGCTCAGCTGGTAAAGAATCCACCTGTAATGAGGGAGACCTGGGTTTGATCACCGAGTTGAGAAGATCCCCTGGAGAAAGGAAAAGCTACCCACTCCAGTATTCTGGCCTGGAGAATTCCATGGACTGTATTCCATGGGGTTGCAAAGAGTTGGACACAATGACTTTCAATTTCACTTTCAGAACAGAAAGTATCAATCTAAAGTGTGTTTCCACTGAGATGCTATATTTGTGAAGAAAACAAAAATCACTAACTTCTATGACTGAGAATCTGAGTATGAGGATTGGAGACCATTTTGGTTTTGGATAGTGGTTCTTAAAACTTGGGTTGCATCAGAATCACTGCGGGGGCTTGCTCACACATGCATTTCTGGACCTCCACATCTAGAGGTTCTGACTCAGTGGCTCTCTGGCAGAGCTAAGAATCTGCACCTATAACAAGTATTTGGGTGCCGCTAATCTAGATTGGAGGCCACGCTTTGAAAACCAGTTTATAGAATAAGGATCAAAATAGTTGGCAGAACAGGTTTGCTCTTTGTATGTCATTCACTTAGTTTTATGGGGACTTTTAACTGCTAATCACAGTGCCGTAAAATCCAAACAACTGTTTAGCAAGCTCAAGCCTTTGGGAAACCAGAAGATACTGAAGAATGTGTGAATGACTAATAAGACAAATTCTTCACCACTAGAGGGGAAAAATATAATGTTTCGAAGAACTTCAGTGATGTACCCATAATAACATAGGCACAATTTAAAATAATGTATCTTTGTTTAATCAATCCTTCTGTTTAACACAATATTAAAGTTGAACAAAGAAAATCATGTAATTCTCTTAGTATAAATCGAGTGGCTTTAACTAGAATGTGATCCCACTTTTAACAACATCTATTCACTTGAATAAATAGTGTCTTAAAAAAAGAAAATCATGTAATCTCCAGACTATCAATTCCTCAATCATGACAATATTATGTTACAAAGAATTTTCTTGTGTGGGAGCTTTCTTACTTGCTAATGAATAACACACTTGACTCTCTAGAAACCAGAGCCAAACAGATTTCAGAGATCTGGCATGAGTTACTGGCTTAATATAGCCCGAGCATTGATAGCATCAGCAGTAATACTTTCTACCTCATGTGTGAGGGGGTCCACTACACAACTCCCATTAACTCTAATTGAAGGTGTACTGCTGATTTCCCTTCTAAACAATAATTATATAAATCTCCCTCTAAGTGGCAATATATCCTACCTTTCGCACATTTTTCATTTTAAAAGGTAGTAGATATCAGAGATAAAAATTAAACAAGAATGCAATCTTATTCGTCTTGAATGTGAAAGTGTTCATCAAAGCAGAATAAATGTAAAACTAAGCTGAACATTTAAGATGACATGATACATGGACTCAACTAGAGGACACATACAGATCTACCAGCTTAAGTGTCTAAGAAAGTCTTGTATCAAGTCAGATGATTATTATGACATATGTATTAATACGTGTTCATGTATATAACAAGTTATTTACACCTTAACAAAGTGAAGCCATTTCCGCACTGGATAAATTGCTACATTTTCATTTGTGAATTATTCATTGGCTCAATCTTACTATCATGTTTAATCTAAACCAGTAGATGTTAATACATTAATATTTTATTAATTTTCAAATATAGAAAACTTGGGCTTCCCTGGTGGCTCAGATGGTAAAGAATCCTCTTGCAGTGCAGAACTGGGTTTGATCCCTGGTTTGGGAAGATCCCCTGGAGAAGGGAATGTCTACCCACTCCAGTATTCTTGCCTGGAGAATTCCATGGACAGAGGAGACTGGCGGGCTACAGTCCATGGAGTCACAGAGTCAGACATGACAAACCCTCACAATCTTGTTATCAGATTCAATCTAATACAGTAGATGTTAATGCATTAATATTTTATTAATTTTCAAATATAGAAAGCATGCCACAAAATTTACTTACAGTCTTACAATAAAAAAGTTTACTCTTTTTGAGTACCTACTTAGTGCCTTACATGTGTTACTGCTTTTAAAACTCACTTTAATCATACCTATGTGACTTGCCCACTCTCACTGGTAAGTTTTAAAGCAAGGGTCAAATAGTTTGAGCGTAGAATCCATGCCCTCATGGTTATTTCATGCTGTACCTAAAATTAATTGAATTCTAAAATCTAGCAGAATTTACTTTTTATTTGTTGAGTGTATGTAGATTTCCTAGAACTGATAGATGGCTACATTATTTCTAGGTGGTAAGATGATTTTATTTTCCATGAGGGTTATTTTGTGGGTAAGAGTTTCCTCTGAAAGTCACACAAGTCAAAAGCTAGTGATACTTCAAATACCTCTCCAGGTTGGTTTTCATCCAGAAATTATTTTGGGTGACCAGACTCTGAATAAGGGTTGAGAATGGGAGAAGTATAGGCGAAATTGGCCTACAGATCTGTTTTGTTTGTATTAGGGTTTTGTTTTTTTTTTTTAAAGAATTGGAAATCTGAAAGTAAATGCTTCTAGCTAAGGTGTACCTCTCCAGCGCACCCACCCCTATAGGCCCACTCTATTTCACTTGGCAGTTGAACACATACTTATTTTATGCCTAGCCTCTAAAAACATCTGATTTGTAACTCTTGTTGGTAAAATTAGCTTTGTTTCTAACGCTCAGGTCTACCCTGGAGGACTATTCAGATAAGCCACAAATAAAAGTGAAAAGTCATAGCTGTGTAAAAAAAAGAAATGCTTAAGATCTTGGTGAGTTCTGTACTCCCTGGTCATCTTAAATGATGAACTCATCATGTAGCAATGCTTTTGGGGAATTGAGGGTGAGCAATTTTACATATTTACCTGACAAGAATCTACCCCTCCTGCTTCGTAGCCTGCACACACCATATTTTCTGTAATATTGTATTCTGGCATCTGTTGCTGACATCTCTCATTTGATAGAAGGGGAACGTCAGCTTCTTGCAGTACGTCTGCAGTAAAACCTGTCGAAGATGGATAATGCAGCCAGCCAGTCAGAAGTGATCAACATGCGTCAGTGAATGAGCCACCATCAGTCTTATTTATTTCAGCAGTTCCATCTCATCACTGAGTACTGTGTGCATATATAATGAAACGAAATGCTAAACCTTGTACTTTAAAGCACATAATAAAGCCCATCTGTGGATTTTGCCAAATGAGTGAGAGTAAAGCACTTTCTTTAGTTCGCAAGGGTTAGCAGGATGGTCGATTGGACTAAATGGTCTTTGGGTATTTTCAGTAATTTCAAGTGATGACCACATGGTTAATGGGGAAAAAAGCCCACCAACACAAAAAGCTTCATTCATGAAAATTAGCAAAGGCTTAGAAATCCAGAAGTGCTTTTCATCTGCCACCTGAATAGGTGCTCCCTTATGACGGTATTCAGCTCCTTTGTGAGCAAACAGGTGCAAACTTAGCAGGAGACAAAGCTCAGAGGAACTGTGCCCTGGTCTCAGGGCAATCAGCTTGTCATCCACGTGCAGGCAGAGAGAAAGGAGGCATTGAGTAGCAGATCATACTTCCATACTTCCATGATTTTACAAAATGACTCATCCACTGAAAGCATAAATCTTTGTTTACCGAAACACCAATCCCAAAGGGATGTGAAAAAGGCAGGTGTCTAGTGCCCTAGAAAAGGTACATGATAAGCACTTTCCAATAATTAGCAATTCTATTTGGTTTCTCAAGAGAGGCAGAAAGTTGAAAATTAGCCAGCGCATGTGACAGCCAGTGTTGGTGTGACCTCATTTCCAGTTACGTTTCATTGCCACACTAAAAGATGAGAAACAAACGTGTGTGTGTGTGTGTGTGTGTGTGATTTAGGTGCAAAGCAATGTATAAATAATGCAGTGGTGTGTTTGTAAATGTTCAATAACTGGTTTTCAAGAAATGAAGACAAAGCCTCAGTATGTATCATCTGTCAATGTGCCTGTTATAAGCACTCCAACCATGGTCGATTTCAAGGCATCAGTATGACAGTGAACATGTATTTGGGAACTGATTCCAACTGGTGCCAGTGACTTCAGAGGCTGGATGACTTTTAAAGTTTGACAATGGACTTTAAAAAGTGAATTATAGAGGTTAAGATGGAGGAGAACTTTCAGCATCTCACTGTCATTTATTCTATGAAGATTGAGTATGGCCTGGTAGACTTAGTTTTACGATAAAAATCAAAGACAATTTTGCTGCTTGTCAAAAAAAAAAAAATTGGTTGGCTATATGATAAAACATTTTAAAAAGTTAAAAAAAATTGAGCAGTGGTCTTATAGTTAATACTTGTCATCATGCGTTATCAAGAGAACAATTGAAAATATACATGTTCACACAGAAAAAATCTACACAAAAATGTTGGTGAAGTTATTTTAATATTATTAGTTGCCTTGATTTAATCAACTAATACTTCTTTCTTTTCTTTGTAAGCAATATGTCCATAATCTTCATAGAAAATTAATTAGTATATTATATTCAAAGGAGAAAAACTGGGATTTTAGAAATAGTTGGGAACCCTAAGATGAAGTTCATAAAATTCGTTAAAATTGCCATCACCCAGGAAGTATTTAAACATGATTTGTTTATTTCTAAGTGAAATTGATCTCAGATGCAGATTTTTTTTTTTCTTGGCTCCATACCACTCCCAGAGTCTTTTCTTAAGTCAATTAAATGCATATCTTTAGTAACAATAAGCAAATCTGAACAAGTTTACTCAACTCTTAAAAAAAAAATTTCTTATGCAATAAAGTCTTAAATTTTGTTAGTAGATAATTTGTTTTTAAAGAGTACATTGTAGTCATAAATGTCTTTTAGCTTGAAGTCTGATAGAAAAAATATCTAAGAATCATTTTTACTCTTCAGATTTCAAAGTTAATAAGTCATGACATTTTTCAAATGGAGGAAATAGAATAATAAACAGTCTTTGACTTCAATACACTTTCCGGGCAGCAGAAGCAAAGCATTTCAGCCACATAACATAATTGCAGTAGAGAACCTTTGTTGGAACCATCAGGCAATGATTTGACTTACATTTTATACTCTCTTCTACAAGAAATAAGGATATTTTAGCTGTGCATCTTTTGCTTTGGGGACCTGCTCTCCTCCACAAGATTTTGTGCGTTTTCATCTTAAATGCAATTAGGATTTTTACATAAGATGTCAATGACCTGTTGTGATTCTAGAGACTAGGTTTTTCCACCTGACAATAGTTCTTTAACTTTTTGCTTAGCTATGAGCGAGTAGTCAAATTATCCTACATGGAGTTAACTCTCATGAGGAATTTTGAAACCAATGAAACTTGCAGTTACATTTACGGGGTATGAAGTACTAGAATGCTTTTTATTTTTAAATACTTTATTATTTTTAATATGGGCATGTTTTCTTTGTTTGGAAAGCATGCTATCAAAAAATGCTAGTGAGCCAATGGTTTATTAATTTATAGTATTCAGTGTAACATTCATGCCATATCTGAGTCTTCTTGCCAAAAGGTGGAATCAGCATGTTGAAAAGAATTTCCTATTCATCTTTACATTTATATGATTAATTTATATGATTTATCATGCAAACATTTATATGATAATTTATGTAATATAAATTATGTAATTTCTATGATTAATACAAATACTTTCATTGCTTTGGGAAAAGTAGTAGTTAATAACTTGGCTTCTCAAGATGGAAAGCCCAGAAATACACCCATGCACCATGGGTATCTTATTTTTGACAAAGGAGGCAAGAATATACAATGGGGCAAAGACAGCATCTTCAATAAATGGTGCTGGGAAAACTGGACAGCTGCATGTTAAAGAATGAAATTAGAACACTTTCTAACACCATACACAAAGATAAACTCAAAATGGATTAAAGACCTAAATGTAAGACCGGAAACTATAAAACTCTTAGAGGAAAACATAGGTAGAACACTTGATGACATAAATCAAAGCAGGATCCCCTATGACCCACCACCTTGAGTAATGGAGTAAAGACAATTTCTTTAACAAGTGGTGCTGGGAAAACTGGTCAACCACTTGTAAAAGAATGAAACTAGATCACTTTCTAACACCACACACAAAAATAAACTCAAAATGGATTAAAGATCTAAACGTAAGACCAGAAACTATAAAACTCCTAGAGGAGAACATAGGCAAAACACTCTCCGACATAAATCACAGCAGGATCCTCAATGATCCGCCTCCCAGAATACTGGAAATAAAAGCAAATATAAACAAATGGGATCTAATTAAAATTAAAAGCTTCTGCACAACAAAGGAAACTATAAGCAAGGTGAAAAGACAACCCTCTGAATGGGAGAAAATAATAGCAAATGAAGCAACTGACAAACAACTAATCTCAAAAATATACAAGCAACTTATACAGCTCAATTCCAGAAAAATAAACGACCCAATCAAAAAATGGGCCAAAGAACTAAATAGACATTTCTCCAAAGAAGACATACGGATGGCTAACAAACACATGAAAAGATGCTCAACGTCACTCATTATCAGAGAAATGCAAATCAAGACCACAATGAGATACCACTTCACACCAGTCAGAATGGCTGCGATCCAAAAGTCTGCAAGCAATAAATGCTGGAGAGGGTGTGGAGAAAAGGGAACCCTTTTACACTGTTGGTGGGAATGCAAACTAGTACAGCCACTATGGAGAACAGTGTGGAGATTCCTTAAGAAATTGCAAATAGAACTGCCTTATGACCCAGCAATCCCATTGCTGGGCATACACACCGAGGAAACCAGAATAGAAAGAGACACATGTACCCCAATGTTCAGCGCAGCACTGTTTATAATAGCCAGGACATGGAAACAACCTAGATGCCCATCAGCAGGTAAATGGATAAGAAAGCTGTGGTACATATACACAATGGAGTATTACTCAGCCATTAAAAAGAATACATTTGAATCATTTCTAATAAGATGGATGAAACTGGAACTGATTATACAGAGTAAAGTAAGCCAGAAAGAAAAACATCAATACAGTATACTAACACATATATATGGAATTTAGAAAGATGGTAATGAGGACCTTGTATGCAAGACAGCAAAAGAGACACAGATGTATAGAGCGGACTTTTGGACTCTGAGGGAGAGGGGGAGGGTGGGATGATTTGGGAGAATAACATTGAAATACGTATACTATTATGTAAAAAACGAATCGCCAGTCTATGTTCGATGCAGGATGCAGGATGTTTGGGGCTGGTGTATGGGGATGATCCAGAGGGATGATGTGGGGTGGGAGATGGGAGAGGGGTTCATGTTTGGGAGTTCGTGTACACCCGTGGCAGATTCATGTCAATGTATGCCAAAACCAATAGAGTACTGTAAAGTAAAATAAAGTAAAATGGAAGCTCTAAAAAAAAATAAAATTAAAAAATAAATAAAAGACATTAAAAAAAAAAAAGTAAACAAGTGGGACCTGATTAAACTTAAAAGCTTTTGCACAGCAAAGGGAACTATAAGCAAGGTGAAAAGACAACCCTCAGAATGGGAGAAAATAATAGCAAATGAAACAACTGACAAGGGATTAATTTCCAAAATATACAAGCAGCTCATACAACTCAATGCCAGAAAAACAAACAACCCAGTCAAAAAGTGGGGAAAAGACCTAAACAGACACTTTTCCAAAGAAGACATATAGACGGCTAACAAACATGTGAAAAGATGCTCAACATCACTCATTATCAGAGAAATGCAAATCAAAACTATAATGAGATATCACCTCACACTGGTCAGAATGGCCATCATCAAAAAGTCTACAAACAATAAACACTGGAGAGGGTGTGGAGAAAAGGGACCACTCTTGCACTGTTGGTGGGAATGTAAATTGATACAGCCACTATGGAAGACGGTATGGAGACTCCTTAAAAGACTAGGAATAAAACCACCATATGATCCAGCAATCCCACTCCTAGGCATATATCCTGAGGTAACCAAAATTGAAAAAGACACATGTATCCCATTGTTCACTGCAGCACTATTCACAATAGCTAGAACATGGAAGCAACCTAGATATCCATCGACAGATGAATGGATAAAGAAATTGTGGTACATATACACAGTGGAGTATTACTCAGCCATAAAAGGAACACATTAGAGTCAGTTCTGATGAGGTGGATAAACCTAGAGACTTTTATATAGAGTGAAGTGAGTCAGAAAGAGAGAGATAAATATCATATTCTAACACATATATATGGAATCTAGAAGAATGGTACTGAAGAACTTATTTACAAGGCAGCAGTGGAGAAACAGACATAGAGAACAGACTTATGGATGAGGGGAGAGGAGAGGAGAGGGTGAGATGCATGGAGAGAGTAACATGGAGACTTACATCACCATATGTAAAATAGTCAAGAGGCTCAGGAAACTCAAACAGGGGCTCTGCATCAGTCTAGAGAGGTGGGATGGGGAGGAAGGTGGGAGGGAGCTTTAAAAGGGAGGGGATATATGTATACCTATGGCTGAGTCATGTTGAGATTTGACAGAAAACAACAAAATTCTGTAAAGCAATTATCCTTCAATAAAAAAATTAATTAAAAAGGAAATAATTTGGCTTCTGATGAGACTTCATCCATATGCTTTACAAAAATACACTTTTGTAACTTTTGGCTGTATTCATTTCCATGAGTATATCTTTTCATCAGATAGCTTATAATATTATTATTAGATATTGAGCTCAGGGGATGCTTGGATTTCCCTCTTATAATAATTATAGTTTTATAATATGACACGTGCAGTTTGGAAATAAAATTTTTAACTATACAAATACAGAACATACGAATATAAGCCTGATAGTGCTTTTAAAAGACATTGCAGAAAAGTGTTATGAGTCTTTTTAAAATAGTCACAGGGTAGGGCACTAGCAAGCTTTTTATATTTTCTTTTGAGTCTGATAATTTACCTTGATATCTAAGTGTCCCCCAGCCAGCAATAGAACAAATTCTTCCTGGGGAAAAAACTTGATTTTCTTCTGGTAAACAAATAGGCTGTATATAATCTGGAAATATGAAAGAAAACAAAATAAGAACAAATACACATGCATTTCCAAAAGTTTAAAAAATCAATCTTTTTCAACATTTCATCCAAAAAAAAACCCAAAAAACTTGTGTTTTCATTTTATCCTGCCTGGGCATGTTTTTGACATCAATCTTAAGGGAAAGAAGCATTGCAGAGCAGCACTTCTTTGAAAGTGGATTAGCTACCACTGGTGGCCTTTTAGGATCCTCCACATTGTCTCAATTACTCTGCTGCAATGTACACATCTTAGTTCTGGAATTAGTCACATACATTTGATTTTTAGATCATCATGGTACTTAATAGAATGTGGTGCCAGTTCTGTGAAAATCTTGGTAAGGCTGTTTTTTCAGGGTTAATTAAGAGAAATTTGGGCAAATGTTCTATGGGGGATTTTTCCGTCAATTATCCCCACATTAAAAAGGGTCTTAGGCGATTGTTTTACAGGGTACTTTGGAAGCATTAGCAGAGGTTGCTGACTTTTTAAGCCCTTCTCCAACAATTTTCAAGCCTCCTAACATTTATTCAGCATCCAAGACATGTAAAACACAGGTCAGACGCAAAAGTAAATAAAAGGATAGGCTAATACAACCAAGTGCAGCAAACTTGTGCCTTTGAGAAGTGCTCTCCTACATGTGGAGGCTTCCCTGGTGGCTCAGATGGTAAAGAATCCACTGTAGTACAGGAAACTGGTGGCGAAGATCCCCTGGAGAAGGAAATAGCAACCCACTCCAGTATTCTTGCCTGCAGACTCCTATGGACAGAGGAGCCTGCAGGCTAAAGTCCATGGAGTCACAAAGAATTATACACACTGAGCAACTAACACACACTCCGACACATGGAGACCAAATTCCTTAGAAGCACAGGAATTCCAACACTTTCTCCTGACTGGGGACTGGAAAGTCTTCAGAGTAAAGGCTGGAGCTGAGCGGAGCCCTTCAGGATAACGTTTACTCTCTCAGGCGATTTCTTGTACCTTATTTACATATTTGGAGGAAGCCCTCCATCTGCCATTTCATTAATATTACTGACTCTCTTTATGAATGTGGCAGGGTGGTAAAGAGTCTACTTGCCAGTGCAAGAGACAGAACAGACATGGGTTTGACCCTGGAGTCAGGAAAATCCCCTGGAGGAGGAAATGGCAACAGAATCCAGTTCTCTTGCCTGGAAAATGCCATGGACACAGGAACCTGGTGGGCTACAGTTTATGGGGTCACAACGAGTCGGACATGACTGAGCAGACACACACACACACACACACACACAGATAGCCATTCTCACTTCCTTTGCTATTTGAACACATGGTCGTCTTGCTTTGTCCTATGCCAGACTTTGTAGCAGGTGAACCTACCTTTCTTTTCCATGAGAAAGAGAGGTGGCGTGCAGTAGAGCATGACCTGCTTTCTCTGGGTTGCTCCTTGGAGCTGACTATATTATACAGGGCTCTGAGAGTGTTATTTTACTGGTCAGTTTTCCAGAAAGCTGGTTTTAAGCACCTTGATGAAGGTAATTTAATATGTTTCTCCCCATTCCCCAATTCCATTTAAATTATAATGATTTCTATAACAAATTATCTAACTTTTATGGACTATTAATACACTGGTACTGATAATATTTCAAATATGATTTTGAATTAATGTGGTCAGATAAGATGACCAAAGCTGATTTCTCTTACCTGTGTAATTCACTTTCAGTTCAAGATGCATCATGGCGATGTCACTGTCCTTTCTCCGTTTATTGTAGTGTGGGTTTATGACAATTTGGTCAATCAACCTAGTTTCTATCTGAGGAGAAGTCAGATTTGATGCCATATACAGGCCTAGCACTGCTTTCCACTTCGATGGCTCTAAATTTCTCCTAAAGATTATGAAAACAAAAGAATAAGAAATTTCCCATCCACCACAGTTACACTCTAGAGAAATTCACAGTAGATATTTCAGAACCACTTGTCCCTATCCTCAGGTAATCTTGCACTTCTCTGAGGAATTCTTCTTTAAAAATATTTCCTTTAATTTCCAAATTGGGGAAGGAGTACATCAAGGCTGTATATTGTCACCCTGCTTATTTAACTTACATGCAGAGTACATCATGCAAATGCTGGGCTGGATGAAGCACAAGCTGGAATCCAGGTTTCTGGGAGAAATATAAATTACCTCAGATATGCAGATGACACCACCCTTATGGCAGAAGGTGAAGAGGAACTGAAAAGCCTCTTGATAAAGTGAAAGAGGAGAGTGAAAAAGCTGGCTTAAAACTTAACACTCAAAAAGCTAAGATTATGGCATCCGGTCCCATCACTTCACAGCAAATGGATGGGGAAACAATGGAAATAGTGAGAGACTATTTTGGGGGGCTCCAAAATCACTGCAGATGGTGACTGCAGCCATGAAATTAAAAGAGGCTTGCTCTTTGGAAGAAAATCTATGTCCAACCTAGACAGCATATTAAAAAGCAGAGACATTACTTTACCAAAAAACATCCCTCTAGTCAAAGGTATGGTTTTTCTAGTAATCATGTATGGATGTGAGATTTGGACCTTAAAGAAATCTGAGTGCTGAAGGATTGATGCTTTTGAACTGTGGTGTTGGAGAAGACTCTTGAGAGTCCCTTGGAGAGCAAGGAGATCAAACACCTCAGTCCTAAAGGAGATCAGTCCTGGGTGTTCATTGGAAGGACTGATGTTGAAGCTGAAGCTCTAATGCTTTGGCCACCTGATGTGAAGAACTGACTCCTTGGAAAAGACCACGATGATGGGAAAGATTGAAGACGGGGGGAAAAGGGACAACAGAAGATGAGACGGTTGGATGGCATAACCAACTCGATGGACGTGAGTTTGAGCAAACTCTGGATTGGTGATGGACAGGGAAGCCTGGAGTGCTGCAGTCCATGTGGTCTCAAAGAGCTGGATACGACTGAGTGACTTAACTAGATTGTGGTTTTTCAACTTATGTTTCCCATTAGAATCACCTGTTGCACTTTAAAATAACACTGCTCTCCCTCCCCTATCTCTGATTTAATGAGTCTAGGATGGAGAGAGGCATTTTTAAATATTCATTTTTAAATTAAATCTCTGTGCTGATGGTAAGGTTTGAGAACCACTGCTATAGATCACATTCCAGTGTGGAGACTGCCTCTTGGTCCAAGGCTTCTTTCAGCAACCACAGTAGCTATGGTAACAATGAAAGGAGGTTCAGCAGCACCTCCTGTTTAGGGATCACTGAATTCACAGAGGTCACATAAGCAATAAAACCTGTTATATTTATAAGGTAATACATGAACTTGACCAGTTTTCACACATAATAAACTCACAATTTTTCATACACAGTGTTGACTACTGATAATGTACTGGTAAAGGATAACACTTGTATTATACGCAGATTAAGTTGGAGATTGTATTGGAATTTGAAAGTGTACAGAAACTCCTCAGTGTGCTGTTGGTCAGCAACATCTTCATGCCAAGAAATTACCGTTGGAAAACTGGTATTAAGCCAACTGAGCCATATTCACAATGAAGTGAAATTTCCAATAACTGCAATGTAGCAAAGCTAGTCATTCAATTCTCTGGGTCACAAATGCCTAGTTTAACATGGTACTTCAAATATTAGAATCCAAGTCACCTACAAATACATGTAGATAAAGGGCATGAAGTTATTTCAAGTCCGTCTGTTATGCTTTTACCTATTTATTCATTACTTTGTGTATGCCTCTTAAGTAATGGGCAATTACTCCTGTGAAAAAGTTGTATGTATTTTTACTCAGCATTTAATTTATATATTTACTTTATATTTACAAAAAATGCATCTTAAAATTGCCACACTATTTTCCTACTCTGGATTTAATTATATTATTTATATATATTATATCTTGCATTATAGTTTATATAACCAATGCATTATATTATTATTTATATATTAAATTATACA
>SJYX01002896.1:286272-321903 GCA_006410675.1 Oreotragus oreotragus | reverse complement strand
ATAAAACAATGCAGCTCGGATAAAATGCAGTTTTGTAGCTAAATTCCCAAATTATCTCTTTTGTATGTACTGTACTCTGAGAACTATTGAAATGAGACAACTTGTAGGTAATGCAAAGTTTAGTAATCACCATTTTCTCTCATTATTTTGGTATTTCAAATAGAAAAGCAGTACAAACAACAAACTATTGAGATTAAACATGCATGTTTCAATCTTCTGGTCTAATGTGGCTTTCAGCAATGTTATTCTGACATAATTCTTAATGATTTCTCAAATTATTATTGTGCTACAATGAATAGAGCCTCTCTTCCATGTTTTTATTTTTCCACCATCTGTAAGCAGCACGATGGGTAAGAACTACCTCTCCAAAATGTGTCATTTGCACATTTCTCTCATGTCCTTTCTACATAACTTTCTGTGTCTATGTAACTAACTTCCCCCAGCATGAGCCCCACATTAGTACAAGCACAGTAAAATGATTACATCCTTTTCTCTGAGCACAAAGAATTGAAAATATGGTACCTAATCTTATCAATGGTACCTAAATCTTATGAATGAATGGAGAAATTTGCTAAAAATTCAGGTTCTTACATTTTATCTCTAGAAATTCTAATTTAGAAGTTTGGCATGGGACTCAAGAATCCATACTTTGTAATTACTATTGGTATAATGAACAATACAAATCCTTCCTAGCTTTTCCATTCATCCAGAGCCAAGAGATGGGGGAAGAAAATCTTCAGAGGAATCACTACAGATGAAGAAAGAGGACTTGTTATATTTCAAAAATATTTTTGTTTTAAAGCATCTGTAATCTCATACAGCAAAGCAAAGCTATAGGACAGAAGACAGGTTGGGATGGGAATAGTATATAACCCCTTTGGATAGGCAGACCCAATCCAGAAGAGGCTAAAGATGCAGAAATAGGGTATTTACAGTTAGGGCAAGTGGGCTGAATTTCTGCTACATTTCATATTTATCTGCTTTGTTCAAGCAAAGTGTTTTTCTCAGTAGCAAGGGAAAGAAAAGCATAGATTGAAATGAAATACAAAGGTGTGTGTTCCTGACCTCTGCAACTTCAAAAACTGTGCACCTCATGGCATATCTCCAGTATTCTTGCCTGGAGAATCCCAGGGACGGTGGAGCCTAGTGGGCTGCCCTCTATGGGGTCACACAGAGTCGGACATGACTGAAGTGACTTAGCAGCATGGCATATAGTAGGTGCTCCGAAGATGCTGCCCTGGGTGGGATGACCTAAAACTGTCCACTCTTTGTTGCTCTGTCCTGGGATGTATATAACTTCAGTGATCTAAACATGAGTGACCAGGGGACATCCCTGGTGGTCAGTGGTTAGGGATCTGCACTTCCACTGCAGGGAGCATGGGTTCTATCCTTGGTTGGGGAACTAAGATCCCATATGCCGCTTGACATGGTCATAAGTAAATATAAATAGTCGTCTGATCTGTAAAAATCCTTAAAAAAATTAAGAATGTCCATTTGTAAATGGGATTTTCATTGTGGTAGGAAGTAAATACGGTAACATACTTATCATAGAGCAGCACAACATACTAAAAGGAAAAAAAAAGATCAATGGGAATGTGCACTATAAACTGAATTTTTTAATATTCTCCCATTACTAATGGTGGCATAAAACAACCTCAGCAAGTTTGCCCACTGCTAACCCATCCATATGTTTACAGAACTTTTAGTCTGTATTATCATTCTTCATGAATGGAAAAGAATTCCTAATGGAATTGCCAACTTCAACTTTCAAAGGCAAGAAAGAACTGGAATGTCACTGAAATGTGCTACTGTTGTCAGAGAGCAAGAAATTTTTCAAGAGTATCAGAAGTAATTTTAAAAGAACAAAGGAGCCAGATTAAATGGGATAACACTGGCTAGCTTTAACAATTTTAGCATCATATCAGTTCAGTTCAATCGCCGAGTCGTGTCCAACTCTTTGAGATCCCATGAATCGCAGCACGCCAGGCCTCCCTGTCCATCACCAACTCCTGGAGTTCACTCAGAATCATGTCCATCGAGTCAGTGATGCCATCCAGCCATCTCATCCTCTGNTCCCTTTTGAAACTCCTTCCCATCTCCAGCCCCATCCCACCCCTCTAGGTTGATACAGAGCCCCTATTTGAGTTTCCTGAGCTGTACAGCAGATTCCCATTGGCTATCTATGTTACATATGGTAATGTAAGTTTCCATATTATTCTTTCCATGCATCTCACCCTCTCTTCCCCTCTCCCCAAGTCCATAAGTCTATTCCCTATGTCTGTTTCTCCATTGTTGCCCTGTAAATAAATTATTCAGTACCATTTTTCTAGATACTGTGTATATGTGTTAAAATACAGTATTTATCTTTCTCTTTCTGACTCGCTTCACTCTGTATAATAGGTTCTAGATTCATCCACCCCATCTGAACTGACTCGAATGTGTTCCTTTTTATGGCTGAGTAATATTCCATTGTGTATATACATACCACTTGTACATATATTGTAGTACAATACATGTATATTTATCCACTCGTCTGTTGATGGACATCTAGGTTGCTTCCATGTTCTGACTGTGGCAAAATAGTGCTGCAGTGAACACTGGGGTACTTGTGTCTCTTTCAGTTTTGGTTTCCTCAGGGTATACGCCTAGGAGTATATATGTGTTAAAATACAGTATTTATCTTTCTCTTTCTGACTCACTTCACTCTGTATAATAGGTTCTAGATTCATCCACCTCATCTGAACTGACTCGAATGTGTTCCTTTTTATGGCTGAGTAATATTCCATTGTGTATATACATACCACCTGTACATATATTGTAGTACAATATATGTACATTTATCCACTCATCTGTTGATGGACATCTAGGTTGCTTCCATGTTCTGACTGTGGCAAAAGAGTGCTGCAGTGAACACTGGGGTACTTGTGTCTCTTTCAGTTTTGGTTTCCTCAGGGTATACGCCTAGGAGTGGGATTGCTGGGCTATACGGTGATTTTATTCCTAGTTTTTCAAGGAATTTCCATACTGTCTTCCATACTGGCTGTATCAATTTACATTCCCACCAACAGTGCCAGAATTTTCCCTTTTCTCCACATCCTTTCCAACATTTATTGTTTGTTAAATTTTTGATGAGGGCCATTCTGATTGGTGTGAGGTGATATCTCACTGTAGTTTTGATTTGCATTTCTCTAATGAACGAAGTTGAGTATCTTTTCATGTATTTATTAGTCATCTGTATGTCTTCTTTGGAGAAATATCTGTTTAGGTCTTTTTCCCACTTTTTGATTGAGTTGTTTTTCTAGTATTGAGTTGTACGTGCTACTTGTATATTTTGGAAATTACTCCTTTGTCAGTTGTTTCATTTGCTGTTATTTTCTCCCATTCTGAGGGTTGTCTTCTCACCTTACTTATAGTTTCCTAGATGTGGTCCACTGGAGAAAGGAATGGCAAGCCACTTCAGTATTCTTGCCTTGAGAACCCCATGAACATTCCATACTGGCTGTATCAATTTACATTCCCACCAACAGTGCCAGAATTTTCCCTTTTCTCCACATCCGTTCCAACATTTATTGTTTGTTAAATTTTTGATGAGGGCCATTCTGATAGGTGTGAGGTGATATCTCATTGTCGTTTTGATTTGCATTTCTCTAATGATGAACGAAGTTGAGTATCTTTTCATGTATTTATTAGTCATCTGTATGTCTTCTTTGGAGAAATACCTGTTTAGGTCTTTTTCCCACTTTTTGATTGAGCTGTTTTTCTAGTATTGAGTTGTACGTGCTGCCTGTATATTTTGGAAATTAGTCCTTTGTCAGTTGTTTCATTTACTGTTCAGTTCAGTTCAGTTCAGTCACTCAGTCATCTTCAACTCTTTGCGACCCCATGAATCGCAGCACGCCAAGCCTCCCTATCCATCACCGTCTCCCGGAGTTCACTCGGACTCACGTCCATCGAGTCCGTGATGCCATCCAGCCATCTCATCCTCGGTCATTTTTTTTTAAATAAAGTGATGCATCTATGTGTTTAAGTGTGAAAAGAGAAATAAGTACAGGGAACAAAGATTAAGCCAAAAAATCCTCAGCACTATTTGATCTGGTAGATTACTTCTGGGCTTCCCAAGTGGCTTTGTGTTAAAGAATATACCTGTAATGCAGAAGATGTGGGTTCAGTACCTGGGTCAGAAAGATCCCCTGGAGAAGGAAGTAGCAACCCCCTCCAGTGTTCTTGCCTGGAGAATCCCATGGACAGAGGAGCCTGGTAGCCTACAGTCCATGGGATCGCAAAGAGTCAGACATGACTTAGCAACTGAACAACAACAAAGATTATATCTGGAAACTTAAGAAATCGTCTTTGAGTGCCTTGCTTCACTTGATTCTGAGGACTATCCACAGATTTGAGATTTTCCTCTCATTTCACACTCTACTCTTCCTCAGTTTCTCTTTCCCAGCTCTTTTCTTCTCAAAAACTTAGATATTAGAATACTCTAGAATTTGCTTTATCTTATTTTCTTCATTAACATTAGTTTCAGTGATGATCTTATCCAATGCCATGACTTTAAATACCAGAAATGCGCATGTCTCTTGAGTCTCTTGCATTGGCAGGCAAGGTCTTTACCACTAGCACCACCTGGGAAGCCTGGATTCTGGAAAGAAGTTTCATATTTAATACACAAAACATCAGAACTTTTACTCCCTTTCTAATCCTGTTTCTTCTCATTTTCATCATCTCAATAAACTATATCAACACTCATCTTATTGCTTAAAGACAAACCCTTTATTCTTCTCCTTATCCATCTGTTGTAGTTTAGTCACTGAAAGTGAAAGTGAAGTCGCTCAGTCGTGTCCGACTCTTTGCGACCCCATGGACTGTAGTCTACCAGGCTCCTCCATCCATGGGATTCTCCAGGCAAGAGTACTGGAGTGGGTTGCCACTTCCTTCTCCAGGGGATCTTCCCAACCCAGGGATCGAACTCAGGTCTCCAGCATTCCAGGCAGATGCTTTAACCTCTGAGCCACCAGGGAAGCCCCAGTTTGGTCACTAAGTCATGTCTTTTCGACCCCTTGAACTGCAGCACGCTAGGTTCCCCTGACCTTCACTACTTCCAGAGTTTGCTCAAATTCATATTCATTAAGTTGGTGATGCTATCCAACCATCTCATCCTGTGCCGCTCACATCTCCTTTTGCTTTCATTCTTTCCTAGCGTCTGCTGGTGGCTCAGATGGTAAAGCGTCTGCCTACAATGCAGGAGACCCAGGTTTGATCCCTGGGTCAGGAAGATCTCCTAGAGAAGAAAATGGCAACCCACTCCAGTATTCTTGCCTGGAAAATCTCATGAACGGAGGAACCTGGTAGGCTACAGTCCATGGGGTCTCAAAGAGTCAGACACGACTGAGCAACTTCACTTTTCCCAGCATCCTGGTCTTGTCTAATGAGTCAACTCTTCCCATCAGATGACCAAATTCTTGGAGCTTCAGTTTCAGCATCAGTCCTTCCAGTGAATATTCACAGTTGACTTCCTTTAGGACTGACTGGTTTGCTCTCTGCCATCTGAGGGACTCTCAAGAGTGATGTCTCTGCATTTTAAAAAGCTGTCTAGGTTTGTCATAGCTTTCTATCCAAGGAGCAAGCATCTTTTAATTTCGTGGCTGCAGTCACTGTCTGCAGTGATTTTGGAGCCCAAGAAAATAAAATGTTACTGCTTCTAGTTTTTCCCTTTTTATTTACCATGAATTGATGGGACTGGATGCCATGATCTTAGTTTTTTTTGTTTTTGTTTTTGTTTTGAAATGTTGAGTTTCAAGCCAGCTTTTTCACTTTCTTCTTTCACCCTTATCAAGAAGTTCTTTAGCCCCTCTTCACTTTCTGAGATCTCTAGCAAGTTTAGATGACTCTCAGCATCTGAGCATATTAGTAAGATCCAGACATTTATCCAGCTTTCTCTAACATAATCTTAGAGCCACCATTGTTTCTTTCTGACTGGTTCTCCCAACTTTATCCTTGCTCCCCTCAGCAGTGGAATCTCTACACAGATACCTGACAAGACAAGGTTACTCTTCCGCCTTCCAAACAGTCTCACATCCCACTTACCATGGCCAGCTGAGTCCTCACCAGGGCCTAGCATATGGTCCTGCTTACATCTCATATCTTGTTCCTACCCCACTGTCTATCACTTCCTGATTAACAGTGGTAGAAAGGTTTCTCAGTGTTTCTGTTTTCATCCCTACCCTGTCATATTAGCATCATTCGGGCAAAAACTTTGTTGGTCTGTGAACATTATTATCCCTGAAACTTAGAACAGTGCTTGGCACAGGCGAGTGTTCACTGGGACTTCCCTAGTGGTCCAGTGGTTAAGAATCTTCCTTCCAACGCAGGGGACACAAGTTACACCCCTGGTCAGGGAAGTAGAGCCCCAGACTAAGCCTGTGGGCCACAAGAGAGAACACACACACCTCAGTGAAGCCAAAAGCAGAACAAAAAATGACTGAAGCAATATATGAAAAACAAGATGCAATCCAGGAGTCAGAAAGACTGAGCACAATCAGTGGTTACACGCATGAGCCAGGTAGAGAGAGGAGTTGCAGATCAAGCCATATCAGCACACGTGATTACACAAAATAAATAAGGGAAGAGAGCACACAGCAATGCCATCCATGATGAAGAATTCATTCTCAGAGTAGAAGTAGCTTCAGAGATCAGATGCTGAAACATTTAGGAAATAAAACTTCTGAGTGGACTAATAATGTTACCTGTTAATGAAAGTATGTTATAAAAGTAGTGCTGATAGAATACTATGAAGGAAATGAGTTATATGATATGGGCCAAAGGTGACTTTAAGTAGATGAAAACAGATTGGAAATTGGTGTCTCTTAGAAAAGGAATCAAGATCCATGCCATAACCAAAACTCAATATGTCACTAATCTTGAAATCTCTACTGGCTTAGGAAAATACTCTTCACTTTTTTTGATCTGCAAAAATTACTAAAATCTTGAAAAAGTGTTACAGGATTTCTGCAACCCGAAGGAGATAATTTATTATTAGCTGATCTCATAAAACCATAAGAATAGGCAGATAGAGAAACTAAACCCACAATATATTTTTAGAGTATGTTTAAGTAGAAATAAAATAATTTTTAAAACATTATATTTGGGTAGATTCTGTGTCCTAGATCTATCTGTTTGAGGCATTAAAAAGAATCCAAATTTTAAACTGTAATTGCAGTATCAATTAATTAACGTTGGTGGCTCAGATGGTAAAGAATCTGCCTGCAATCCAGGAGATGTGAGTTAAATCCCTGGGTCAGGAAGTTCCTCTGAAAAAGGAAATTTCAACCCACTCCAGTATTCTTGCCAGGAGATTTCCATGGACAGAGGAGCCTGGCAGGCTCCAGTCCATAGTGTCACCAAGAGTCGGACATGACTAAATGACTATTGCTCACTGTAGTTAATACTGTTTAAAAAGTTGGTTTTCAGAGTTTTATTATCACTATAAGTTAAATTGAATTAGCACTAAATAAAGCATAAATAGTAGTGTGTATTTCTTGTCATACACCAAAACACCTGGTTATGAAATCATCTATTTCAGAAATGTTAACACCTGTTTAATAAATTGTTTTAATGAGAAATGAGGTAATCCATATGGTGCATTTGATCTTCTCTGAAGAGCAAATTAAAGAATGGAAGATTGACAAGAGGCTTCTTGTCAATGATAATTTCATTATTGTGCTCAGTCGCTCAGTCATGTCCACCTCTTTGTGACCCCACTGACTGTAGCCCACCAGGCTTCTCTGTTCATGGGATTTTCCCAGCAAAAATATTGGAGTGGGGTGCATTTCCAGGAATTTCATCATGAATAGATGTCTATTCAATAGATGTGATCCATACTGTAAACTATAAATGAGTGACCCACCCAGACTGAACAGTCGTCCCTTCTGGAGTGATGGTGATGGTGATGACAGGGAAGGGGTAAGGGAGGAATTTCCAGGTGGTGGAAATATTTTATGTCTTGATGAGAGTGTGGTCACACAGACATATGCATTTTTAAAACTAATCAAATTGAACATTTAAGATTAGGCATTTTAGTGGGGAAAAATAAAAGCAATATTAAACTGTGGTTGCTTTAGACAGTGCTATGGTTCACAATTTTCAAACTACTTTTCCATTCTAAGCTTGAGCAAATCCATAGTTATTTTGTAGACAGCATAAATAAGCTTTGTCATAATTGGAGATGAGTTACAAATATGGAAGGAGAAAAAACTAAAATGTATTCTATTGTGTTTTATTTGAATTATTCCATTTTGAGTTCATATTTATAGAGCTATGAGAGTATAGAGATATGCCCACTGAGAGGGTCTAGAATCAGGGCATACCAGCCACTATAGGGCTGTAGATGATATTATTTTTTTTTAATGTAGAAGGAACTAAAATTGTTGAATGGATTTGGGGTTTCTTATAGAAAGCTTAATTTGAGGGCAAGGGCAGGGAAAGTACAAGATGAACCTGGAACATTTTATTTTGCCAGAAGGTAAGGGAGTTCTCAAAGAATGGGGATATATCAAGACCAACAAGGGAGCAAGCTTGAAGGGTTTCCCCAAATATAAGGACTTTCTTTAAAATAACTTGCTTGTATTAAAAAGATATCAAAGACAAGAAAAAAAGGCTGACAAAGACAAAGATAGTAAGGCTGACAGAAAGGCTGTTTTAGATTAAAGATGAAAGAGACATGGCAACCAAATTGAGTGCATTATTCTTAATTGGTTCTTGGGTGGAGAAAACATACAAGCTACAAATGTTCTAAAAAACATATTTGAGACAACTGACAAAAGTAAATATATACCGTATGAATTAATTAGATAATTGTATTGCATGCATGTTAATTTCCATGATTTTCTGTGATTATGTAGGAAAATATTCTTGTTCTTAGTTTAAAATAAAATAACAAAGAACACAGTGTAAAGAGGCACATGTGTAACCCACTGTCAAATGATTCAGAAAACAAATATTTCTCCAAAGTGGAGGGAATGAAAGAATGATGAGAAAATTCTCATAGCATAAAATGTAAGCAAATGGTAAACGTCTGTGAAGGTACACAGGAGGTCTCTGTACTGTTATTTGCAATTTGGGGGCATGTCTGAAATTATATCAATATTAAAAAAATGTAGAAAATAAATGTGCTGAATACCTCATGGGTAAGACTTAGCGTCTTCTTCCAAGGACATTTCCTGAGCAGGAACAATAAAAACTTTATTGCACATTTCTCTAAATTACAAAAGCATTGCGGCATCTTAATTTTGCCCTGGCAATCACCCTAGGAGGTAGATATTCTGTGGACACTCTACAGATGAGATCCTGAAACCCACAGATTGATTCGCAGTCACACAAAGTCAGTGCCATGAAAGAGTAAAAGGGAAAGTGAAGTCAGTCGTGTCCAACTCTTTGCGAGTCCATGAACCGTACCTGTCAGGCTCCTACATCCGTGGGATTTTCCAGGCAAGATTACTGGAGTGGGTTGCCATTTCCTTTTCCAGGGGATCTTCCCAAACCAGGGATCGAACCTGGGTCTTCTGCATTGCAGGCAGACTCTTGACCATCTGAGCCACAAGGGGGCTTCCCTTTTGTCAGTACCATAAGTACCCTTCAGTCAGTACCATAAGTAGGATCAAAATCCTATTCTCTGATTTGAAGTCAATATTCCTTGCCTTTAAATCACAGCAAAGTTGGCTCATACTTTCCAAATATCTCTTTTAAGGTTGGGGGAAAAAAACAAAACAAAACAAAACAGTGAAGGAGAAATGGAACAAGCACCGGGAAGTTTCGTGACATTCAGGAATCCTGAAGCTGAGGGATGGGAGAAGGGGTGTAAACATATAAATGTAGACAGAGAAGAACTGTTCAATTAAACCATTTAACCATCCATAGGTGGAAACTCCTGGAGCAGATTTACATCGAGGTCAGGTCAGATCAGGTCACCTGGCTTCCCAGGTGTCTCTAGTGTTAAAGAACCCGCTTGCCAATGCAAGATACATAAGAAATGTGGGTTCGATCCCTGGGTCGGAGAGATCCTCTGGAGAAGGGCATTGCTACCCACTTCAGTATTCTTGCCTGGAGAATCCCATGGACAGAGCAGCTGAAAGGGCTACTGTCCGTGGGGCTGCACAGAGTTAGACATGACTGAAGCGACTTAGCACACAGTACAAACATAGGTAATTTGTGTGGGGCTTCCCAGGTGGCCCTAGTGGTAAAGAACCCCCCCACCCCATCCCCCCACCAATGCAAGAGACATAAGAGATAAGTGTTTGATTCCTGGGTCAAGAAGATCCACAGGAGGAGGGCATGACAATCCATTCCAGGGTTCTTGCCTGGAGAATCCCATGGACAGAGAAGCCCAGGAGCCAGGTGGGCTATAGCTGGATAAGACTGAAGTGACTTAACACGCATACAGGCACAGGTTATTTGTATGGTTTAGCTTCAGTAAGTTTCTTGATTTGAGTTCTCCTTTTTATTAGGAAATTAAGCTTTTTGCTGTATAAGTAGAGTTTTAAAAATCAGAGTCAGGATTAGCATCTGTCTCTTATACACATCTAGATGTGTATAAGAGACAGTCCCAACCCAGGGATCGAACTCAGGTCTCCAGCATTCCAGGCAGATGCTTTAACCTCTGAGCCACCAGGGAAGCCCCAGTTTGGTCACTAAGTCATGTCTTTTCGACCCCTTGAACTGCAGCACGCTAGGTTCCCCTGACCTTCACTACTTCCAGAGTTTGCTCAAATTCATATTCATTAAGTTGGTGATGCTATCCAACCATCTCATCCTGTGCCGCTCACATCTCCTTTTGCTTTCATTCTTTCCTAGCGTCTGCTGGTGGCTCAGATGGTAAAGCGTCTGCCTACAATGCAGGAGACCCAGGTTTGATCCCTGGGTCAGGAAGATCTCCTAGAGAAGAAAATGGCAACCCACTCCAGTATTCTTGCCTGGAAAATCTCATGAACGGAGGAACCTGGTAGGCTACAGTCCATGGGGTCTCAAAGAGTCAGACACGACTGAGCAACTTCACTTTTCCCAGCATCCTGGTCTTGTCTAATGAGTCAACTCTTCCCATCAGATGACCAAATTCTTGGAGCTTCAGTTTCAGCATCAGTCCTTCCAGTGAATATTCACAGTTGACTTCCTTTAGGACTGACTGGTTTGCTCTCTGCCATCTGAGGGACTCTCAAGAGTGATGTCTCTGCATTTTAAAAAGCTGTCTAGGTTTGTCATAGCTTTCTATCCAAGGAGCAAGCATCTTTTAATTTCGTGGCTGCAGTCACTGTCTGCAGTGATTTTGGAGCCCAAGAAAATAAAATGTTACTGCTTCTAGTTTTTCCCTTTTTATTTACCATGAATTGATGGGACTGGATGCCATGATCTTAGTTTTTTTTGTTTTTGTTTTTGTTTTGAAATGTTGAGTTTCAAGCCAGCTTTTTCACTTTCTTCTTTCACCCTTATCAAGAAGTTCTTTAGCCCCTCTTCACTTTCTGAGATCTCTAGCAAGTTTAGATGACTCTCAGCATCTGAGCATATTAGTAAGATCCAGACATTTATCCAGCTTTCTCTAACATAATCTTAGAGCCACCATTGTTTCTTTCTGACTGGTTCTCCCAACTTTATCCTTGCTCCCCTCAGCAGTGGAATCTCTACACAGATACCTGACAAGACAAGGTTACTCTTCCGCCTTCCAAACAGTCTCACATCCCACTTACCATGGCCAGCTGAGTCCTCACCAGGGCCTAGCATATGGTCCTGCTTACATCTCATATCTTGTTCCTACCCCACTGTCTATCACTTCCTGATTAACAGTGGTAGAAAGGTTTCTCAGTGTTTCTGTTTTCATCCCTACCCTGTCATATTAGCATCATTCGGGCAAAAACTTTGTTGGTCTGTGAACATTATTATCCCTGAAACTTAGAACAGTGCTTGGCACAGGCGAGTGTTCACTGGGACTTCCCTAGTGGTCCAGTGGTTAAGAATCTTCCTTCCAACGCAGGGGACACAAGTTACACCCCTGGTCAGGGAAGTAGAGCCCCAGACTAAGCCTGTGGGCCACAAGAGAGAACACACACACCTCAGTGAAGCCAAAAGCAGAACAAAAAATGACTGAAGCAATATATGAAAAACAAGATGCAATCCAGGAGTCAGAAAGACTGAGCACAATCAGTGGTTACACGCATGAGCCAGGTAGAGAGAGGAGTTGCAGATCAAGCCATATCAGCACACGTGATTACACAAAATAAATAAGGGAAGAGAGCACACAGCAATGCCATCCATGATGAAGAATTCATTCTCAGAGTAGAAGTAGCTTCAGAGATCAGATGCTGAAACATTTAGGAAATAAAACTTCTGAGTGGACTAATAATGTTACCTGTTAATGAAAGTATGTTATAAAAGTAGTGCTGATAGAATACTATGAAGGAAATGAGTTATATGATATGGGCCAAAGGTGACTTTAAGTAGATGAAAACAGATTGGAAATTGGTGTCTCTTAGAAAAGGAATCAAGATCCATGCCATAACCAAAACTCAATATGTCACTAATCTTGAAATCTCTACTGGCTTAGGAAAATACTCTTCACTTTTTTTGATCTGCAAAAATTACTAAAATCTTGAAAAAGTGTTACAGGATTTCTGCAACCCGAAGGAGATAATTTATTATTAGCTGATCTCATAAAACCATAAGAATAGGCAGATAGAGAAACTAAACCCACAATATATTTTTAGAGTATGTTTAAGTAGAAATAAAATAATTTTTAAAACATTATATTTGGGTAGATTCTGTGTCCTAGATCTATCTGTTTGAGGCATTAAAAAGAATCCAAATTTTAAACTGTAATTGCAGTATCAATTAATTAACGTTGGTGGCTCAGATGGTAAAGAATCTGCCTGCAATCCAGGAGATGTGAGTTAAATCCCTGGGTCAGGAAGTTCCTCTGAAAAAGGAAATTTCAACCCACTCCAGTATTCTTGCCAGGAGATTTCCATGGACAGAGGAGCCTGGCAGGCTCCAGTCCATAGTGTCACCAAGAGTCGGACATGACTAAATGACTATTGCTCACTGTAGTTAATACTGTTTAAAAAGTTGGTTTTCAGAGTTTTATTATCACTATAAGTTAAATTGAATTAGCACTAAATAAAGCATAAATAGTAGTGTGTATTTCTTGTCATACACCAAAACACCTGGTTATGAAATCATCTATTTCAGAAATGTTAACACCTGTTTAATAAATTGTTTTAATGAGAAATGAGGTAATCCATATGGTGCATTTGATCTTCTCTGAAGAGCAAATTAAAGAATGGAAGATTGACAAGAGGCTTCTTGTCAATGATAATTTCATTATTGTGCTCAGTCGCTCAGTCATGTCCACCTCTTTGTGACCCCACTGACTGTAGCCCACCAGGCTTCTCTGTTCATGGGATTTTCCCAGCAAAAATATTGGAGTGGGGTGCATTTCCAGGAATTTCATCATGAATAGATGTCTATTCAATAGATGTGATCCATACTGTAAACTATAAATGAGTGACCCACCCAGACTGAACAGTCGTCCCTTCTGGAGTGATGGTGATGGTGATGACAGGGAAGGGGTAAGGGAGGAATTTCCAGGTGGTGGAAATATTTTATGTCTTGATGAGAGTGTGGTCACACAGACATATGCATTTTTAAAACTAATCAAATTGAACACTTAAGATTAGGCATTTTAGTGGGGAAAAATAAAAGCAATATTAAACTGTGGTTGCTTTAGACAGTGCTATGGTTCACAATTTTCAAACTACTTTTCCATTCTAAGCTTGAGCAAATCCATAGTTATTTTGTAGACAGCATAAATAAGCTTTGTCATAATTGGAGATGAGTTACAAATATGGAAGGAGAAAAAACTAAAATGTATTCTATTGTGTTTTATTTGAATTATTCCATTTTGAGTTCATATTTATAGAGCTATGAGAGTATAGAGATATGCCCACTGAGAGGGTCTAGAATCAGGGCATACCAGCCACTATAGGGCTGTAGATGATATTATTTTTTTTAATGTAGAAGGAACTAAAATTGTTGAATGGATTTGGGGTTTCTTATAGAAAGCTTAATTTGAGGGCAAGGGCAGGGAAAGTACAAGATGAACCTGGAACATTTTATTTTGCCAGAAAGTAAGGGAGTTCTCAAAGAATGGGGATATATCAAGACCAACAAGGGAGCAAGCTTGAAGGGTTTCCCCAAATATAAGGACTTTCTTTAAAATAACTTGCTTGTATTAAAAAGATATCAAAGACAAGAAAAAAAGGCTGACAAAGACAAAGATAGTAAGGCTGACAGAAAGGCTGTTTTAGATTAAAGATGAAAGAGACATGGCAACCAAATTGAGTGCATTATTCTTAATTGGTTCTTGGGTGGAGAAAACATACAAGCTACAAATGTTCTAAAAAACATATTTGAGACAACTGACAAAAGTAAATATATACCGTATGAATTAATTAGATAATTGTATTGCATGCATGTTAATTTCCATGATTTTCTGTGATTATGTAGGAAAATATTCTTGTTCTTAGTTTAAAATAAAATAACAAAGAACACAGTGTAAAGAGGCACATGTGTAACCCACTGTCAAATGATTCAGAAAACAAATATTTCTCCAAAGTGGAGGGAATGAAAGAATGATGAGAAAGTTCTCATAGCATAAAATGTAGGCAAATGGTAAACGTCAGTGAAGGTACACAGGAGGTCTCTGTGCTGTTATTTGCAATTTGGGGGCATGTCTGAAATTATATCAATATAAAAAAATGTAGAAAATAAATGTGCTGAATACCTCATGGGTAAGACTTAGCGTCTTCTTCCAAGGACATTTCCTGAGCAGGAACAATAAAAACTTTATTGCACATTTCTCTAAATTACAAAAGCATTGCGGCATCTTAATTTTGCCCTGGCAATCACCCTAGGAGGTAGATATTCTGTGGACACTCTACAGATGAGATCCTGAAACCCACAGATTGATTCGCAGTCACACAAAGTCAGTGCCATGAAAGAGTAAAAGGGAAAGTGAAGTCAGTCGTGTCCAACTGTTTGCGAGTCCATGAACCGTACCTGTCAGGCTCCTACATCCATGGGATTTTCCAGGCAAGATTACTGGAGTGGGTTGCCATTTCCTTTTCCAGGGGATCTTCCCAACCCAGGGATCGAACCTGGGTCTTCTGCATTGCAGGCAGACTCTTGACCATCTGAGCCACAAGGGGGCTTCCCTTTTGTCAGTACCATAAGTACCCTTCAGTCAGTACCATAAGTAGGATCAAAATCCTATTCTCTGATTTGAAGTCAATATTCCTTGCCTTTAAATCACAGCAAAGTTGGCTCATACTTTCCAAATATCTCTTTTAAGGTTGGGGGAAAAAAAAACAAAACAAAACAGTGAAGGAGAAATGGAACAAGCACCGGGAAGTTTCGTGACATTCAGGAATCCTGAAGCTGAGGGATGGGAGAAGGGGTGTAAACATATAAATGTAGACAGAGCAGAACTGTTCAATTAAACCATTTAACCATCCATAGGTGGAAACTCCTGGAGCAGATTTACATCGAGGTCAGGTCAGATCAGGTCACCTGGCTTCCCAGGTGTCTCTAGTGTTAAAGAACCCGCTTGCCAATGCAAGATACATAAGAAATGTGGGTTCGATCCCTGGGTCGGAGAGATCCTCTGGAGAAGGGCATTGCTACCCACTTCAGTATTCTTGCCTGGAGAATCCCATGGACAGAGCCTGTCTCTTATACACATCTAGATGTGTATAAGAGACAGGTATTTACTCAGTTATTATTATCGATTGTTTGGGATATTTATTCATGCAGAGGTGGTGGCTAGGACAGATGTTTTAAATATACCCACTTCAGTATTCTTGCCTGGAGAATCCCATGGACAGAGCAGCTGAAAGGGCTACTGTCCGTGGGGCTGCACAGAGTTAGACATGACTGAAGCGACTTAGCACACAGTACAAACATAGGTAATTTGTGTGGGGCTTCCCAGGTGGCCCTAGTGGTAAAGAACCCCCCCACCCCATCCCCCCACCAATGCAAGAGACATAAGAGATAAGTGTTTGATTCCTGGGTCAAGAAGATCCACAGGAGGAGGGCATGACAATCCATTCCAGGGTTCTTGCCTGGAGAATCCCATGGACAGAGAAGCCCAGGAGCCAGGTGGGCTATAGCTGGATAAGACTGAAGTGACTTAACACGCATACAGGCACAGGTTATTTGTATGGTTTAGCTTCAGTAAGTTTCTTGATTTGAGTTCTCCTTTTTATTAGGAAATTAAGCTTTTTGCTGTATAAGTAGAGTTTTAAAAATCAGAGTCAGGATTAGCATAGAAGAAAAGTTATGACCAACCTGGATAATATATTGAAAAGCAGAGATATTACTTTGCCGACTAAGGTCCGCCTAGTCAAGGCTATGGTTTTTCCTGTGGTCATGTATGGATGTGAAAGCTGGACTGTGAAGAAAGCTGAGCACCGAAGAATCGATGCTTTTGAACTGTGGTGTTGGAGAAGACTCTTGAGAGTCCCTTGGACTGCAAGGAGATCCAACCAGTCCATTCTGAAGGAGATCAACCCTGGGATTTCTTTGGAAGGACTGATGCTAAAGCTGAAACTCCAGTACTTTGGCCACCTCATGCGAAGGGTTGACTCATTGGAAAAGACTCTGATGCTGGGAGGGATTGGGGGCGGGAGGAGAAGGGGACGACCGAGGATGAGATGGCTGGATGGCATCATGGACTCAATGGACATGAGTCTGAGTGAACTCTGGGAGATGGTGATGGACAGGGAGGCCTGGCGTGCTGCAATTCATGGGGTCGCAAAGAGTCGGACATGACTGAGCGACTGAACTGAACTGAAGAATAGTTTTTTTGGATAAAACTCTCTGAAATAATATCAGAAACTTTCTTGGTTAGAGATATAAATAAGAAAGCAGGAAAACTCCTGGCAACTGAAAAAGAATGAGATATAATACCACTGAAGGGCTAAGGAGAGTGCGAACAATGCAAAGTTGCTGGGGAGAAGTCTGAGCCATCACAATTCTATTACAGCTTACACTTGCTTGCCTTTGTTCAGATTTAAAGCTGTATGAAAAGTTATTTTATGTTCTGTATGACTGAACATGTGTTTATATTAGATGAAAATGTTTTTCCACTTCCTTCATGTATTCATGGTTTGCGAAGATGCTATTGGTATCCTTAACCCAAAATAAGTACATCTGTAAAGTAGATAATTGAAAGATGTCATTAACGTCACTGCAAGCCTGGTTGATGTTTAGAAAACATATGTTCTGCAAGGACATCAAGTGGACAAATTTACCAAATCTGACGTTAATACAGGAGGTTGGTCTCTTACTAAGACCTACCTATAGTGCAGCAGAAAACATTGAATTTTTAGCTAAAGATACCTTTTACCTGTAACATAGTTAGGATAGAGGTCACCCATTGGTGACAGGCCCAATGCATAGAGCATGTGTAGGTAAAGGTTGAAGCCTTGTTTAGCAGGGAATGGGAAAATTGACTACTATAGATGTTTGTTTATGATATGATAAGAAAAAAAAGATTAAAATAGAGTTATCCAGAAGCAGCAAAGTCAGGGTGCAGTTTAGATATGGGAGAGACGGTAGTATTGTCACCCAGATACAGAATGTAATGCACAGACTCTGAGAACTTTAGAAGGAGACAGACAGTACCATGGAGAGTCCTCATGAAGCCCAGGTAATTGGCCAAACTACAAATTAGGGTCCTTACTTCTAGGCTCCCAGCATTCTTGGTGTGAGTTTGCTCTCACTCGGGTATGATGGGTATTTCACATTAGGCTCAGTTCATTAATACTCATTCTCCCTGGCCCTCCCTGTCTTCCAAACAATTTTGACTGCCTTTGTGGTTGATTTATCTCCATTCATCCAAGAACTTTCTGTGTCTTTGTTGGTACAAAGTTAGTCTTTTAACCTGATTAACGACAGTTGTCTCCTCCCTTCTGCACACACACGGCACTTTTTCACTTAGAGATTCTGGATGTTTGCAGCTCATTCTAACCCTCACATTTAAGGTCATTTCCTGGAGGCCTCTCCTACTCAATCAGGGGCAGGAAATCACCCTTGTGAGGTCTCATGAATCTATGAGGAAGCTACCTTTTTCTGACCTAATTCAGAAATGGTGGAGTACAGTTACATAAAGAGGTGACATCTTTCAGGCAGATGAAGAAATGAACACATTCTTGGACCTAGGAATATTGATGTTTATTTTCTACCTCCTCCATCCACTTTCATTTCTCCTGTGGCACTGCTCGAAGGATGGCTGCTCTAGAGGGAGAAGACAAATCCTCGAATTCTGCATGTACTTCATCAAATCATACTACAAGAAGAGCGTTAGACATGGCTGATTCTTAGTTCTAAGTTTTAGTTACGGTTGGCATCAAAACAGGCTTCTGTGGTGGTTTAGCGGTTAAGAATCTGCCTGCACTGCAGGAGACCTGGGTTCTATCCCTGCATTGGGAAGAGTCCCTGGAGGAGAGCATGGCAACCTACTCCAGCATTCTGGTCTGGAGAATCCCACGGACAGAAGAGCCTGGCAGGCTGCAGTCCATAGGGTCTCACAGAGTGGGAGACAACCGAAGCGACTCAGCAGCAGCACCAGCATCAAAACAGATCTGACTCGAGAATTAAAGAAAACTTTTTAATTTCCAACAAAGGAAACTATAAGCAGGGTGAAAAGACAACCCTCTGAATGGGAGAAAATAATAGCAAATGAAGCAAGTGACAAACAACTAATCTCAAAAATATACAAGCAACTTATACAGCTCAATTCCAGAAAAATAAACGACCCAATCAAAAAATGGGCCAAAGAACTAAATAGACATCTCTCCAAAGAAGACATACGGATGGCTAACAAACACATGAAAAGATGCTCAACGTCACTCATTATCAGAGAAATGCAAATCAAGACCACAATGAGATACCACTTCACACCAAGTTGATTCCTCCAGCTCCATTCTTCTTTCTCAAGATTGGTTTGGCTATTCAGGGTCTTTTGTGTTTCCATATGAAGTGTGAAATGTTTTGCTCTAGTTCATTCAAAAATAGCGTTGGTAATTTGATAGGGATCACATTAAATCTGTAGATATCATTTGAGAGTATAGTCATTTTCACAATATTGATTCTTCTTACAAAGGAGCATGGACTATCTCACCATCTGTTTATGTCATCTTTGATTTTTTTCATCAGTGTCTTATAAATTTTGATGTACAGTTCTTTTGTCTCCTTAGGTAAGTTGATTCCTAGATATTTTGTTCTTTTTGTTGCAATGGTGAATGGGATTGATTCCTTAATTTCTCTTTCTGATTTTTCATTGTTAGTATATATAAATGCAAGTGATTTTTGTGTATTGATTTTGTATCCTGCAACTTTGCCAAATTCACTGATTAGCTCTAGTAATTTTCTGTTACTATCTTTAGGGTTTCCTATGTACAGTATCATGTCATCTCACAC
Organism: Oreotragus oreotragus; assembly: GCA_006410675.1. Taxonomy (NCBI): domain Eukaryota; kingdom Metazoa; phylum Chordata; class Mammalia; order Artiodactyla; family Bovidae; genus Oreotragus; species Oreotragus oreotragus. The sequence goes on along the minus strand of SJYX01002896.1, from coordinate 302,382 downwards.
AGTGAGAGCTTTACTTCTTTTCTGATCTGGCTTCCTTTTATTTCTTTCTCTTCTCTGATTGCTGTAGCTAGGACTTGCAAAACTACGTTGAATAACAGCGGTGAAAGTGGACAGCCTTGTCTTGTTCCTGATCTTAGGGAGAATGCTTTCAGTTTTTCACCATTGAGAATAATGTTTGCTGTAGGCTTATCATATATGGCCTTTACTATGTTGAGGTAGGTTTCTTCAATGCCCATTTTTTGAAGAGTTTTAATCATAAATGGGTGCTGAACTTTGTTAAGGGCTTTTTCTGCATCTATTGAGATTATCATACGGGTTTTAATCTTTCAATTTGATAATATGGTATATCACATTGATCGATTTGTATATATTGAAGAATCCTTGCATCCCTGGAATAAACCCAAGTTGATCATGGCATATGAGCTTTTGATGTGTTGATGAATTCTGTTTAACTGCATCTATTGAGATTATCATATGGGTTTTAATCTTTCAATTTGATAATATGGTATATCACATTGATCGATTTGTATATATTGAAGAATCCTTGCATCCCTGGAATAAACCCAAGTTGATCATGGCATATGAGCTTTTGATGTATTGCTGAATTCTGTTTACTAAAATTCTGTTGAGGATTTTTGCATCTATGTTCATCAGTGATATTGGCCTGTAGTTTTCTTTTTTTGTGTTCTCCTTGTCTGGTTTTGGTATCAGGGTGATGGTGGCCTCATAGAATGCATTTGGCAGTGTTCCTTCCTCTGCAATTTTTTTAAAGCATTTTAGAAGGATAGGCATACTCTCTTCTCTAAATGTTTGATAGAATTTTTCTGTAAAGCCATCTGGTCCTGGGCTTTTGTGTTTTGGGAGATTTTTGATCACAGTTTTAATTTCAGTGCTTGTAATTGTATTCATAATTTCCATTTCTTCCTGGTTCAATCTTGGAAGACTGAACTTTTCTAAGAATCTATCCATTTCTTCCAGGTTATCTAGTTTATTGCCATGAGCACGTGTCTTTTAATTTCATGGTTGCACTCAGCATCTGCAGTGACTTTGAGACCAAGAAAATAAAGTCTGTGATTGTTATTAAACTCTTGTTTTATTTTTCTCATTAACTTGTCTCATATTAATTTAATTCTTAGACCAGCCAGAAGAAGTCAGCAGTATAGAGGAAAATTTCTTCATCCCTAATAACAAATAAGATATATTTGTTACAAATAACAAATGAAACTTTTCCTGTGCATTCATATCTTTTAAATACAAAATTGGAAGTGAGAAATGGGATATTTCCTGCCATATCAGCAAACAAGGATGTCACAGTCACCAGTGATTCTAGCCACCATGAACCCTGAGGGAACTTAGGAAGGAAAGAATACCTGCCATCTAGCAGCCGTCAGACTGCAGCCATTCCCTAAAGAACTCAGGATGTGAAAACAGGATACTGGCCCCAAATAGCTGAGGTGTATTTCAAACTAATGATTTCAGGGAGTACAGACTCTTGATATCTTCCCATACATAGAAAAGTGCCAAATTCCTAAACTTAGGTTATCTGGATTTCTTTAATTAACAATAATCTTTTGATGTTCAGACTACTTGCCCCCTCATCTCCTTGGAGTAGATCTCTCAGGGTCACTTGAGATGCTGTCTCTTGGGCCTGAAGTCCTAAAAACTCCCACCAGATATAACATAACTCCCAACTTTAGGTTGTGAATATTTTTTTAAGTTGACAGAACCCACTGCACTCTTACAATCTCCTTTTAAAACTAGATATATAATAAAGATATATCTCCATGTCATTATAGTTTCAAATTATTGTCTTAATTGCCTAATAGTGTATGGTATGATGCTACCAAAGTTATTTGAATATTTCTGTATGGTTAGACTTTTAGTTTTTCATTTTTCAACTTTTGCTTCTATAATTAACTTGGTGAGGAGCATTCCTATACATATACATCTTTGTGTAATTCCCTAGTTATTTCTTATCAGAATTCTGAAAGTGAAATTATAGAAGCATTACGTACTTTTTAAAGCTTTTGATACATATTGTTGTATTCTTCTCCAGACTGGACATCCACCAATGGTATGAAATTGCCTGTTTCCTCTCACTGTGATTGTAAAACACCGATTGTAAAAAACCTCACTATCTGAGGTTTCTATAAGAATTAAGGGACTTCTCTGGTGATCTAGTGGTTAAGAATCCACCTTCCAATGCAGGGAACATGGGTTCAATCCCTGGCTGGGGAACAAAGATCCCACATGCCACAGAATAACTAAGCCCAACTAGAGAAGTCCACGTGCCACAACTACTGAGCCCATATACTCTAGAAACCATGCTCCACCAAAAGAGAAGCCCACAGGCTGTAACTAGTGAAAGCCCATGTGCTACAACAAAGACCCAGCACAGCCAGGGAAAGTTAAAAGAATAATGATAGTTGTCATCAGTATTAATGATAACTGCAATTATTGGCCAACAGTGCACTCTGAGAGGAATTCAAGATGAAAACAGGATGAAGCACTCTATGCTTTGGAAAAACAGGCCCCTAAATAGACACAGACTTCAGGAAAAATTATAATGAATCCAGGTTCTTGTATCTTTCACATACAGCTGCTGCTGCTAAGTCACTTCAGTCATGTCCGACTCTGTGTGACCCCATAGACGGCAGCCCACCCGGCTCCCCCGTCCCTGGGATTCTCCAGGCAAGAATACTGGAGTGGGGTTGCCATTTCCTTCTCCAATGCATGAAAGAGAAAAGTGAAAGTGAAGTCGCTCAGTCTGTCCGACTGTTAGCGACCCCATGGACTGCAGCCCACCAGGCTACTCTGTCCATTGGATTTTCCAGGCAAGAGTACTGGGGTGGGGTGCCATTGCCTTAGAACAGGTGCTAAAATTATTAAATGAGATACCTCTTCCTTGTGACTAGCAGTAACATTTTATCAAAATGTATGCTTAACTGCAAGGGCTACCCAGGGGGCTCAGTGGTAAAGAATGTGTCTACCAATGCAGAAGCTGCAGGAGACCTGAGTTCAATCCCTGGGTTGGGAAAATCCCCTGGAGGAGGAATGGTTACCCACTCCAGTATTCTTGCCTGGAAAATCCCATGGACAGTCTTGTGGGTTACAGTCCATGGGGTTGCAAAGAGTTGAAGACTACTTAATGACTAAGCACAACTGAGCATGCATGCATGATTGAGTGTACATATTCCTTAGCCAGATCTTATATATACAAGCTTTTCCCCTATCTCAGCAGAGCAGTCCCCTCAGAGCTGAGGGGCTTTTCCCCAGGCTATAGTCCTTAGTAATACCCTGACTAAAACTTAACTCACAGCTCTTATGTTGTGTGAACTTAAGTCAACATTAAGCTTCCATGGTGGCTCAGATGGTAAAGAATCGAACTGCAATGTGGAAGACCTGGGTTTAGTCCCTGGGTTGGGAAGATCCCCTAGAGGAGGGCATGGCAACCCATTCCAATATTCTTGCCTGGAGGATCCCCATGGACAGAGGAGCCTGGCTGGCTACAGTCGATGAGGTCACAAAGAGTTGGACATGACTGAGTGACTAAGCATAGCAAGTCAATATGATCATAAAGGTGAATACATTTTAAACAATTGGCCTTGTTGTTCTGAAAAGCTCAGCCTGCTGAAGATGGAAATTGTGTAAAGGGAGCCATAGGGGCCTGGGCTCCACGTGGGGTAAGACTGTTCTCTGAGGCCTGAGACCTTGTCTGGCCCTTTGCTCAGGTTTGTTTCCCCAATGGTTTATAATTTCCAGCAGTGCTCTCACTATTTCACTGTTTAGTGGGATGCTTTACCTATGTCTTAACTGGACTTCCTAGTTGTCCACTGTTCTTTCCTTATTTCCTCTGGGTGATGTGTTTGAAGTTATTTATTTCCCATTAAGCTGGATCAACACACAGTTGGGTCAAATCTCATTGCAGATCACTGGCATGAGGTCCTAGCCAACATTTAATTGTGCTAGTGGGAATGGAAATGAAATGGACAACAAGATGTCTTCTATCCCTATTTGATCTGTCAAACATAATCTTGGATGTTCCAAATTTTGTGGATTATAAATTGTGTAGATATCAGGTATTTAGTATAAGTACACATCATATGTAAAGTCTAGACTTTCATATTCTCAAATTATTTGGCAAAGAGGAAGTGTTTATATAAGAGAAACAAGTCAAGGTCATGAGAATAAAGACATGGGACTATTGCTTTGTAAAATGGTTTAGATAATATAGGCAACTTCAGTCTGATTGTATATGTTCTCCTCCCCATCCTCTACCTATCCCTTACCATCTGCATGCAAATTTCCCCACTGGGAATATTAAATCCTATTTAAAAAATCTAAGATAACCTTTAGAAGTCTCTGTTCTACATTTCTATCTCACAAAATTAATTTTTTTAAAAGAAAGTGAAAATATATTCCTCTCCTTTTTCTCTTTTCCTATCAGTTCAGTTCAGTTCAGTTGCTCAGTCATGTCCTACTGTTTGCGACCCTGTGGACTGCAGCATGCCAGGCCTCCTTGTTCATCACCAACTCTCGGAGTTTACTCAAACTCATGTCCATTGAGTTGGTGATGCCATCCAATCATCTCATCTTTTGTCATCCCCTTCTCCTCCTGCCTTCAATCTTTCCCAGCATCAGGGTCTTTTCAAATGAGTCAGTTCTTTGCATCAGGTGGCCAAAGTATTGGAGCTTTAACTTCAGCCTCAGCCTCAGTCCTTCCAATGAATATTCAAGACTGATTTCCTCTAGGATGGACTGGTTGGATCTCCTTGCAGTCCAAGGGACTCTCAAGAGTCTTCTCCAACACCACAGTTCTTTTCCTGTAGTTTATTTTTAATATTGAAATTCAGCTACTCAAGTCAGTGGGGATTTATATTAGCAGACTTTACTGAACATTCCAAATAGCTATGGTTTTGCTATTCTTTGAAATCTCAGCTGCAGTTACTGATAAGTCTTTTGATGCCCCAAGGAGTCCCTTGTGAGTGGTAATTAGATGATAGTTGGAGATGCATAATCTGGAAAGTTGGTTCCTAGCGGCACCCCAGGTAAGAAGACACACTCATGCCTGATTTGTCCTAATTGCAAGTGTGATCATAGGAGGAAAGCTCAGTGATTTCTGCCTCATCTCTGGTTACTGTGACTCTGATCCAAAGTGCTACAGGACTTGTCTTTGAATCATCAGCAGTCTAGGAAGAACCAACAGTGCGAGCTCAGAAATGGAAGGGCTTGGATTGCATTTTGTATGGAATGAGGGGAGGAACTGGGTCAGCAGCTGTCACTTGCTACTTATGGGAAACCAAAGTTTCTTGACATAGTACTGTACTGCATTTGTAGTTATTCCCCGCAATTTTGTTTAGGACAAGAAGTAAGATTTACTCAAACATACAGAATAACAATGTTGGAGGCAATATTTAACTTATTAACTGAATGGCTTATCTTTATAAATAACAGATTTCCTCTGTTTTCCTTATGATATTTACTGGTATTATTTGAATGCAAGAATCACATATTCTGTTTTTAGCTAATGTATTTTCATGCATACATGTCATTTTACACTGCCTGGTGACTTGTGTTGACAGTCACTGGCTGTTGATAAAACTGGCTGCAAGAATTGTGGCCTTGCTTTTGTTATGGTGTTGTCTACTGCTATGTACTTTATTCACAGTGGAGTGGTGAGTGTAATTGGAAACGGACCAAAAAAAGGCAAAAGCTAAACTGATCTTTTTCCTCTCGAAATCAAACGTTCCTCTTGAATTGAAATATGTGATGAGCAGAGAAAACACAGTTCCACCAAAGTAGTTTCTTTATCATTACAAATCACTGGCTGGATCCACTTGACAGTTGCCCTTTATTAGGGCACACAGTTTCCTTTATAGTAACTCCAAGATCAGCTGCTTTTCTAATTAACCACTATTATCATTGTAAGTAAGAATAAGGGCTCTAGTTTTTAATTGCAGAAATGTCAAGATCCTAGGTGTTCTAAGCAGCACCTAGGAGTTGAGTTTCCCATCATGCTGAGTTATTATTTCTCTTCTAAATTCATGCATTTTTCTCACCCTTCTTTTATATTTATAGTATCATAATGCAGAACTATGATGCTCTACAATCACCAAGTGAATTTTGCATTTCCTCAAATTAAAAAGAGAATTCTGTGACTTATACATTATATTTGAAGCTATTAAAAATCTAGCACAGTTGTATTGTGGGGAAAAAAAACAGTTATTTATCTAAAAATTATAGATGTTCTGGTTCCATGAACTTCCTGTGATCATGCACCAAGATGGAGTTATGAGATCACTTTTTCTTCTCATAGTACCCACAGCCAGCAGGTATATGTGCATTGCTGCTGACTTTTTAAGGGAGATATGGGACTTAGATGTAAATAAACATATTTTAGTGCCTCAATGTCCATTTTCCTAAAATTACCTGAGCATTGACCTGTAATCATGACAATGAATTTGTTTTCCTTTCTCCCCTCCCTCCCACAATTATCTCTCAGCTTACAAATATACGATATACTTTTATATCAGTGGTATTGTATCACAGATGTAAAACTGCTGAGGCACTAGACAAGCCTCAAAGCACAAAATTCGAAATTCTGGTGTCAGCAAACCCTCCTTCCATTAAGTCCATGAACAATTCAGGAGGAGCTTTGTGTCTTTCCTGCTATATTTCTATTTCTGTGAAGGATAAAGCATTAGAACCAGAATGCTTTGACTCATGTCAGTTTTCACATGAATGGAATTCAGAAGAGTTCTGATCATTATAGAAATTATTAGTAGTACATTTATTTGAATTTTAAAAAATGAAGTAACCATTTTTTTCTAGCAGAAAGAAGTTTTATTTGGCCAACTGATTTGGTACCCAAAAATGACTTTGTCAGTTAAGTTGTATGGTGGATATTTTCCATAATTTGAATAAATGAATCTGTAATTTCAAGACTTTAATTAAGTTATATTCAAAGCACATGTTTGGCAGATAGTTTTCCATACATAGCTCATGTTCCAGCAGAGTCTAAGCCTTATGAGCAAAGGACATGTTTGACTAGCAAACAGCCTTGAAAAAGTATTCCATGGACTATATAGTCCACGGGGTTGCAAAGAGTTGGACACGATTGAGCAAATTTCACTTTCTGTAGATGTATCACTATGCATCCAACATTCCCCAAAGAAGAAGCCTCAGTTAACTCTCCTTCTGTTATCCACCTAGGGTTAGGAGATAAGCAGTTTTTAGGATATTTTCCCCGACGATGTCCCGTTTCATCCAAACTTACTACATCTACCGTACTTATCAATAAAAACTGATATTCAAAATGGTTTCTATTCTTAAGTGTTGAACAATACTTAATGTTATGCTGTCTGTATAAAATGGATGGATTTCTTTTCAGCAAGCACAGAAAAGTTTTTGGCTAACTTAACAGATAACCAGAAAATTAAAGTGAACTTAGCACCTCATTCTTCACGTGTTTTGCTTAATCAAACTTTTCATACACAAGCACATATGTAGTCTCAGAACAGAGCAGTAAGAGGCTTCACGTCCAGTCAGAGTGAGCAGTGAGTCCATTTGTCTAGGTACATTTAGAGAGATTAGAGAAAAATAGAGTAACTGTTCTGGTCTTTGGTCCTGAAGTGAGAACTAGGTTAGCCCCCTCTATGGGAAAATAGGCAATGCCATGATGCTGTGTCTTACTCCCAGTCCAGTGGGGCAACATTGGGATACAAACGGATGTCTGTATCTGCTGTGTTGACAAAGTGAACTAAATTCTCTCCCTATATTTGCCCAACAACACTGGCCCTGTTTCTTTCTTTTTCCTTTCTAGAACTGCTATTTAAAGTAATATGCTGCCTTGGAGCATTCACAATATAGGAGGGTAGAGTGGAAAGTGGAAGGCTTAAAATCTCATGTTGCCTCCAGCTTTGTGAATGTGTCCAAGTCACTTATCAACACCAGGCTTGTTTCCTTAACCTTAGAGTGGAGAAGTACTACCTAAGTCACAGAGCTTTTGTATGAACTGGAAATACCTTCTGTAGCATTGTAATGTTTAATTGAGATGCAGAATGTAACAGAGACACAGAAGATGCAGTTTTGATCCCTGGGTCAGGAAGATTTCCTGGAGTAGAAAATAGCAACCCACTCCAGTATTCTTGCCTGGAAAATTTCATTCTTGCCTGGACAGGGGAGCCTGGCAGGCTACAGTCCATGGGGTTGCAGAGTCGGATATGACTGAGCGACTGAGGGGCCAAGTGTTGATAAGCACTCTACATCCTGTATCTAGAACACATTCTCAACCAACATGTATAAAATCAAAATTTGCTTATATCTAGGACTACCAGACAAAGAAAAAGGAAGCCCAGTACTGGAAGTAGCGCAATTCTACATTTCCAGTTATATCAGGTCAAGTTGCTTCCTTAGTTAGAAGAATCGTCCTCCTTGATATCTTCTTCCTTTTCTTATATTTTTATTATGACCACTAGTGAGAGAGCATTTTCAAGACATCACATTACATGGGGCAATAAACCTATTTCTTCAAAAAACAAATAAATATATTAATAAATTAACTAAATGCAAATATATCTGATTTCCTGCCTACCCAGTATATGTGGCTAATCAAGAAAGAGATTAAGAATGTCCTGTCTTATTGATATACTGAAAGTTTCAAGTATCTCTGTCTATAAATGGTATCTCTTTCAAATAACACAAACCTACATACAATAGAGACATCAATGTACAATGATACTGGCATTTTGTTGATAAGCATAGAATAACCTAGTTCTTATTTTAAACATGCATACAATTAATATGAAAACATTTAATGTTTTCCTAACTCATCCTTAAATGTTTGTAAAATATAAATGAGAGGCATTCTCAACATATAAGCTGCTCAACATCTGTAATGGTAATGTAAATTTAGACATGCCTTATAAAAAGGAAATCTATGAAAGGAGATCTTGCAGATTCTTTGCTTCATCCCCGACGAGACTAATAATATCAGCTAAGGCCGTGCAAGCATGTCATATAAAATATTCAACTGCAAAGTACTTTGGTACTAAAAGTACTCCTTTAACAGTTTGTTTTACTGGTTGAACTTACAGAAATGGCAACTTTTCATGAATAGCTGAATAATTATATAATTTCACTTTTCACCATTTATATGTTGAACCAAAAACTACAACCTAATGTACCAGCAATAATATCTTAAATTCTTGTAGTTATAGCCTTTTCTTAAAGTTACTTTCTCCACCCACCCCCAAGCTGGCCTTTAATGGAGCTGTAAAATTTGAAGCCAATTTCAACTGAAGTTATCATTAATGCCCAAACAGAAAAAATGACATAATCTAAGCTAGAATAGATATTTGAATACAGGAAAGATGCTGCTTTTAAAACATGAGTAAAAGCAAACCTAGTTTTAAAGAGTAAAAGAGAAATGCAGACACGACTTAGAGTCTGGATTCCTTCAGTTAATATCCATGTTCTGTTTGCTAGGAAGAGGCTTCCCAGATTGCTCTGGTGGTAAGGAACTCTCCTGGCAATCCACTCCAGTATTCTTGCTTGGAAAATCCCATGGGCAGAGGAGCCTGGTAGGCTACAGCCAATAGGATCACAAAGAGTGTGATACAACTGAAGCACCTTAGCATGAACACATTTGCTAGGAAAAAGAATACCATGGCTTCTGTTTTTCTCTTTTCTCTTTTGATGATACATAATGGCATCACTCTTTTTAGTGTGATCAACATGCACCTATTTATCGCAACTCTCACAATTTAAGTCGTGCAGTCATGAGTGACCCCATGGACTATAGCCTATCAGGCTCCTCCGTCCATGGGATTTTCCAGGCAAGAGAGCTGGAATGGATTGCCATTTCCTTCTCCAGGGGATCTTCCCCACCCAGGAATCGAACCCAGGTCTCCCACATTGCAGGCAGACGCTTTACCGTCTGAGCCACCAGGGAAGCCTGTCTGTGGGATTTACTTTTTTTTAATCCAAGAGCAGGGATAAAAAAGAGATTGAAGTAAAACTTTTTGAATCTCTGGGTGCTAGTTAGTTACACTGCAATACTTCATTTGACCATCTTACCATATATATGGATTAGGTAATGTTATCCAATAGCATGGATTAGATACTTCTTGAGATTACCTGAATAGCAAAAAGTTAAATACCTTTCAAAATTATATGGCCAGTATGGGATGGCTTCAAAATCTGAATGGCCTTGAAATCTATTATTGGGTCCATGTATATCTAATCAAAGAACACATTCTGTAACCTACCTTGGCGTTAGTATTAAGCTGCCATTAGGTGCTGTGTTTAATTTCACAAATGGTCCACCTCCAGTAGAAAAGGTTGGCATGGATGAGTTTCCAGTCCTAGGGAAAAACACAGGAACAAAATAAAAATACAAGCAAACAAACAAAAACATAACTTAGACTGCTAGTTACCTAATGCTGTGGACATTGAAGTAAACTACCAAATTTCTGACAAAAAAGATTAACATTTTAATATTCAACTTCAAGTGTTTTAATGTTTAAAAGATGCTATAGATCTGTAGAAGAATTACTCACAATGACATAAAATGTCATTTTAATGTTTGCATAATACTTCTAGTTCTTATGTGCCTGCTCATATATGTTATTTAACTGAGTTAGGATCAGTGCATACATAACTTGAGTGTCTGAGTTTATCATTTGAGTTTTTCTATGTTGTCCAGAAAGTTCCATAATGGTCAGTTATAACGACAGCTTCACAGACTTGCTGCACCATAATTTATTAAACATTTTTTCCTGTTGAGTGTAATTCACCTTTTAAGAACATGCACATTGTCTAAGAATGCAGAAAAAGGTGTTTATTTTAGTCACTCTGTTCTTGATATTTTATTCAATGCAAAGCCTATTAATAACTATCTTAATTTAAAGTCAGAAGCTATGTGATTGTTCTAAAAGACAGAGTATATAGCCTGGGCTTCTGAGTGTCAACCACCAAGCCAGAATGGGCTACACACCCTTATGTGACAAAAGACATTAAGTTACTGGCCTTTCTTGTCCTTGAAAGCCTATTATAGCCATTCTGTCAACTGTGAGTCTTCATGGAAGATTTATTTTAACTATCCACTCTTCCCTAGGCTTAGGCTGGAAACGTTAACTTCTGAGTTTTTGATATTTTTCCTATCTTTTATTTATTCTAGATTTTAATCTTCATATAAACTATGCCTTTAGGCTAGAGAAATTCTGGTGCCTGCTCTCTCCTCCTGGCTGACAGGGAGATGATGTGGTTCCTATCTTTTGGAATATCATTATGGACCCACCCACTGCATCTTTAAAAGACGGTCCAGTGTCTTCCCCGCATGATAGTCAATGCTGAACATTTCCTAACTCTGTACACAGAGGAGTTTCCAAGGAAGACTCATGGCTATTATGATCAGTAAGAGGAAAAGAAATAAGGAGAGGGTGTTTCCTCTCTCTTTCAGGTTAGACAATATCTTAAAGACACTGAAAGTGTCTAGTAGCTTTCATCCACTGAACAGAAAGCTGGAACAATGAAACTCCTGTGTAATGTCCCAGAATTTAGTACTTGGCACTTTCATTTTATAAACAGAGGAAAGTAACTGAAGCACACAAATAAATGACCAGTCCTTTAATAAAATCTAAAATGGATTTACCGAAGGGAAAATGAATCTTACTACTATTATTGCTAAAGTTTAATATATTCATTCCATGTGGGAAGAATAATTATCTTTTTTAAATACTTATATAAAATATAGTTGTTATAGCTCAGAAAAGAAAACAGGAATAAAGACATCCAAAGAAAAGGAAAACACTCACTTAAGAAGATACATGCACCTAGTGTTCACAGCAGTATTATTTACAATAACCAAAATATGGAAGCAACCTATTTGGCCATCAAAAGAGGAATGGATACAAAAGAATAAAATTTTGCCAATTGTGGCAAAATGGATGGACCTAAGCAATCTGTTTCAGGCACTGATAAATTAACTCATAAATCAGGATCCACAAAATGAATATCACCCAGGGGCCTGGTCCATGTCACAAATCTAAATCTAAGTCAACCTGCACTTACAGGAAGTGTTTTGCTGTCAAAAAAATGTAACACCAGTCATAATCCTCCAGCTCAGATTTAGCTGGCTCAGCTCAGTTTCTCAGTCGTGTCCGACTCTTTGCGACCCCATGGACTGCAGCACCCCAGGCCTCCCTGTCCTTCACCGGCTCCCGGAGTTTAACCGACTTATGTCCGTTGAGTTGGTGATGCCATCCAACCATCTTATCCTCTGTCATCCCCTTCTCTTCCTGCCTTCAATCTTTCCCAGCATCAGGGTCTTTTCAAATGAATTAGCTCTTTGCATCAGGTGGCCAAAGTATTGGAGTTTCAGCTTCAACTCAGTCCTTCCAATGAACACTCAGGACTAATCTTTAGGATGGACTGGTTGGATCTCCTTGCAGTCCAAGGGACTCTCAAGAGTCTTCTCCAACACCACAGTTCAAAAGCATCAATTCTTTGGTGCTCAGCTTTCTTTATAGTACAACTCTCACATCCATACACGACCACTGGAAAAACCATCGCCTTGCCTAGATGGACCTTTGTTGGCAAAGTTCACTTTCACCAAGAGGCTCTTTAGTTCTTCTTCACTTTCTGCCTTAGCTGGCTCACCTTACCCTAGAAGATAGGACCTGGTAGCCTGTAAGCCTATAAGGAAATCCTTGGCCTTTTAGCAGTGGTACCCTGCTTCTCCCTTGCCTCTTCTAACACTCTATAACCCTCACTCTTGCCCCACATGCCTCAGTAATAGTGCTACACCACTTGTGAGGCACTGTCCCCTCCAATCTATGGGCTATTTTTTCTTGAATGCATGTGCACGTGTGTGCTCAGTCATGTCTGCCTCTTTGAAACCCCATGGACTGTAGCCCGCCAGGCTCCTCTGTTCGTGGGTCTCCAGGCGAGAATACTGAAGTGGGTTGCCATTTCCTTCTCCAGAGGATCTTTCTGACCCAGGGATGGAACCAGCATCTCCTGCCTCTCTTGCATTGCAGGTGGATTCTTTATCACTGAGCCCCTGGGGGAAGTCCTTCCCCTTGAATAAAGGACATAGACCTGTTATTAAATTGGTTTAGTTTTGTCATTTGACAGCACTTGTGACTACATGGGGGAACATCTGGAAGAGTTATTCATTAAAAATACACATTGAGGTTGTGGATTTAAGGCTTCCTTTGTGGATTTAAGGCTGCTTTTAGTCTATTGCTTAATTGTCTAAAAGACAGACTCTGAGGAGATGTATTAATTTCTGTGGAAATTCAAAGCAAAGTCTAAGCAAAATGAAATTGAAAAAATATTGAAAATTATTTATACATCTGTGTTAAATCTAATATCTGTTTATCACACACCTACCACTGGCGCTGCACTGTGCTGGGATTTTCAGTTACATTTTTAACACAAGCCTATCCTAGAAGAAAGGAAGACTAGAGGCAAAGCTTTAAGGACAAAGAATATTTAGTAAATGCTGAATGTTCTACCTGGGATTCTCAAGTACCATTTCATAGGTATGTTTTCACTAGCTGGCTGAGAAAAATAGATTATGTGTGTATGTGGACAAAATGACACACATAAAGCTTGTAGTCTAAGCTTGTGTTCTAAATTTGCAAACTCAAACCTTATATAAGAAAAAAACCTACAGTTAATGGTGCACGTATATTGTTTTGGGTTACTCAGAACAACTGGGTAAAACATTCTTTTGGAAAAAAACTTCTAAAGTACTCACATAATTAATTTTCATTGTAAATATTGATATCAGCAACTTAAGGTTGGTGTATAGAGCCCATTGGTTCATACAAACATTTCCAGGCATCAGTGCTGGATATTAAAAGTTAGAATTTAATTTGAGAGAGAGTACCTGCATTTCAAACCCTGCCAAGCTGAACTCCCCTTTTGCAAACCAAACATGATGTCTTCCAATTGGTATTCACAATAAACAAAATATAAGCAGCAGAGGAAGTTTATGATAAACTATTTCTTATTTTAAAAAATGATGGAGATGATGAGGATACATTTAAAATATTCTTGGCAAAATAAAAGGTTGGCAACCATATGTTAAGCCACTGTTTAGTTCATGGAAACAAAGTCTCAGAACTGAGAAATTGAACTGTTGAGAATATATTATATTCAGTTCTTTAATTAAAGAATGTAACTGAGGCACTCCCTGACTCAGTTTCCTTTTTGCAAGAAAACTAGTTATTCATCTTTAGAGAGGCATTCTGTCAAGATTACAACTGGAATTTGCCTTTTTTTTTTTTTAAATTCTGAAAAGGTCCCAGCTCTGCAGATTTAGATAACTCTGTGCATATTTGCATAACTGTTTGAAATGTGCAGTTTGGTGCCACATAAAAATGCATCCATATAGCATCACCTTGATGACATGGTAATGCCTCCTGACTGCCTATTTCTGAGACTTTATTACCATTTTTATACGTTGTGCACCCTCAAAGGGCTCCCCTGGCTTCAGGGGAACCTTATTCTCTGTGAGAAAAGAAGCATATAAATGCAACCAACCGTTATTATTTTTGAGGTCATATATGGAGTATAAAAATACATTCAGAGGGGAATTCTAGTGAGAAAAAGAAGCCTATCCCCAGGCGTCTTGCACAGTATTAAATCTTCTGCCCCTCTTCTCAGGTCCCTTGTAGGTTTCCTCTGTTTTGTTTCCCTCCTTAGACTGTGTATGCTGTGATAAGAATTCCTCCCTGAAGCTGGAGCTTAGGTAGGGATGTTTTAAGCTTTCGGACTCACTAAAGCTGCAGAGAATAATAAATGTTGCAAATGCTGCAGTCAGGCACTCTAGCTCATTTCACACCCCTAAAGGTTTAAGTAATGAATGGAATCAGATGGGATTAGTCTGAAAATGGTTTGGGAAAAGAATGGGCCTTCCCTTTGGATTGGAGGGAAAGAGGAGGATCAATTTGGCAGGACAGAAGGTAGGAGAGAGCATTTTAACAGGCAGGGGAAAGGTGAATGAAAGGAATCTGAGGCAATGGATGGCAAAGCATCCCACTAGGAGAATGGGGACTCATGGGCAATTCCTTAAGCATCATGACTGAACTGGACACATTTTAACTGAAATAGCTTATTCATTTGACACATTTATAACAACTCACCTAGCACTTACCCAGCCATATGTTAGCTCTTAGAAAACAAGTAAGCTTAATTAATTTTAGATTTTCTGATCTCAAATCAAAATTTCATGAGACACAAAAGGAAAAAAAAAGGCCAATAGAAAAAATTTTCTTCCCCTGATCAATTTACCCCTTTATACAAGCTACTGTATTAAGAACCAGAGAAAAATT
This sequence comes from Oreotragus oreotragus, assembly GCA_006410675.1. Classification (NCBI taxonomy): domain Eukaryota; kingdom Metazoa; phylum Chordata; class Mammalia; order Artiodactyla; family Bovidae; genus Oreotragus; species Oreotragus oreotragus. The sequence continues at coordinate 287,038 of SJYX01002896.1, read as the reverse complement.
GATAGGGTCAGTCTGGTAGCCACTCTCTACCATATTAATGGTATTTGCAGAGACAAACTCCTGGTATCTCCTACTAAAAACCAAAAACATGGCTGAGAAAAGGGATACTTTGGTAGTGGGAGATGGGATCTCTGTGGACAGCACCTTGGATAAAATGATCTTAATCCCTTGTAGTATATTCTTGATTCAATTGTAACATTGTTTTCTCAGTCATTGAAGTTTATTTATCCTTGAATAAGAGGTATACCGGAGAAGGCAATGGCACCCCACTCCAGAACTCTTGCCTGGAAAATCCCACGGATCGAGAAGCCTGGTGGGCTGCAGTCCATGGGGTCGTGAAGAGTCGACTGAGTGACTTCACTTTCACTTTCCACTTTCATGCATTGGAGAAGGAAATGGCAACCCACTCCAGTGTTCTTGCCTGGAGAATTCCAGGGACGGGGGAGCCTGGTGGGCTGCCATCTATGGGGTCTCTCAGTGTTGGACACGACTGAAGCGACTTAGCAGCAGCAAGAGGTATATGATATACACCTCCATGTTTACTATAAAATTTTCTTCAGTTCAGTTCAGTGGCTCAGTTGTGTCCGACTCTTTGTGACCCCATGAATCGCAGCACGCCAGGCCTCCCTATCCATCACCAACTCCTGGAGTTCACTCACTCATGTCCATCAAGTCAGTGATGCCATCCAGCCATCTCATCCTCTGTCGTCCCCTTCTCCTGCCCTTAATCCCTCCCAGCATCAGAGTCTTTTCCAATGAGTCAACT
>SJYX01002896.1:266643-283057 GCA_006410675.1 Oreotragus oreotragus | reverse complement strand
AAAAAAAAAAAAATATGGAAGAAAGTAAGTAAGAGAAAGAGGAAGGTTTAATTAAAGGAAAGATGAAAAGAGTATATTATCCCATTTGATTTCATCAATTTAATCCACAATTGTCCTCGACCTCAAAAAATATACCATGTTGTTTACTGTTTGATCAGTTGGAAATAATTTTTAGGAGAGAGGCTAAATGAACAAGGAACTTCCCTGGTGGCTAAGTGATAAAGAACCCGCCTGCCAGTGCAGGAAATGCAGGTTCCATCCCTGGGTAGAGAAGATTCCTGGAGAAGGAAATGGCATCCCGGGCCAGTATTTTTCCCTGAGAAATCCCATGGACAGAGACGCCTTGGTGGGCTACAGTCCATGGCATCGCAAAAGAGCTGGACACTACTTACAGCTGACTAAACAACATCAGAATAAACAAGAAAACTTTGTTACTCATTCAGGGAATGATAGTTTTGTCCTGTTCTTATCTGTTTCTATTTTAGAATATAGACGCCTCCCTCTTCCAAACAATAGGATTTAAGGGAATGGTGAAAGATATTTTGATTTGGGGAAAACTATAATATTTGTTATTTTTATGTAACAATCTTTACGTGAAGAAAAAAAGCCTTCTATGAAAAACCCCCAACTCTGCAACAGGCTTTTGTAGACTAGACAACTAAGTTGCAGAAAATTTATTGGTAGATGATTCACAATTGTCCAGAAGAAATTTTATCTCTTTATGTGTATAATTATATTCTCAGCAATTTCCTTGCCCCATAAATTTATCTGGGTTGCAAAATACCCATTCAAGTTTAAGTCAAAATAAAAGTTAAAGGCAACAAAGAATTTGCTCCCTAAATTGAATTAATAAAAATAAGTGATTTTTTATAAAAGAATCCTTTATTTTCCAATAATACACTTTCAAATACTTACTAGCATTCATCTGGAATGAATTTTTCCCAAGCAAGCAATAATACCCACCTGTCATTGTTGAAATCTTAGCCTTGAATTTTTTTTATTTTTTTCTAAAAAAAATACCATTTTAATGATGTCCTACTTATAGTGGTCTTTTTAAACTCTAATTTTGTTTTGCTCTACTGAGCAAAAAAGTTTTCCAGAGAAGTTCAAAGAGGCTAGTGTCAGAATGAAAAGCTGAGGAATCCCCTGGATTAAGCCAGAGTTGACCTGCACAAATTTTTTTTCTTTTTTTCTAAAAAAAATACCATTTTAATGATGTCCTACTTATAGTGGTCTTTTTAAACTCTAATTTTGTTTTGCTCTACTGAGCAAAAAAGTTTTCCAGAGAAGTTCAAAGAGGCTAGTGTCAGAATGAAAAGCTGAGGAATCCCCTGGATTAAGCCAGAGTTGACCTGCACATAGGGAAGCTAAGAATTCATGCTGGGCTCTAAAGGTGGTGCTAGTGGTAAAGAACACACCTGTCAATGCATAAGAGAGGAGGGTTTGATCACTGTCGGGAAGATTCCCTGGAGGAGGACACAGCAGCCCACAACAGAATATTTGCCTAGAGAATTCCATGGACAGGGGAGCCTGGCAGGCCACAGTCCACAAGGGTCGCAAAGAGTCAGACGCAACTTAGCATACATGTTCTTATTAGGAGAAAAAATGTTTAATTAGTTTGATGGACAGGGAGGCCTGGCGTGCTGCGATTCATGGGGTCGCAGAGTCGGACACGACCGAGCGACTGAACTGAACTGAACTGAACTGAATTTTGTTTTTAATACCAGATGAAATCAAACTGCTAAACTTCAGAGATGTTTTGTATAATTTCTATGTTTTCTACTGAAAGAAATATACAAGGTTTCTTGGGTTCTTTTGATGTGATAGTTCTACTTTCCTGTAGCGGGAGAATCATCCAGTGTTCTTGAAAGAACCACGACCTCTGGCTCTTATTCTAGCCAAAATTCCAGCCTGAGTTCTATGGAGCCCCTAGCAATTCATGGTAACACGTAGCCAGTTTATAGTTGGAGGAGAAATAATGATATCTTTGTTTTTACTAACTTGTAATTGAAACACAGTATTTATTTCTGCTACAAATGTAGATGACTAACCATAATATTATTAGCAGCACCAATAATTTTGTCACCAAGACAAATTATACATATCTTCAGATCTTAGTGCATTCTTCTAAAAATATCATTTATGATAGCACAGCAATCATTAGAATCACCAACATATCTTATTTACTCTCTTAAAAAAGAAATACTTAATACCATAGTATATTTTTAACACTTTGATAGCTTTTTCAATAAAATGAATTTCCTTCAAAATTATGTGTATTTTACTCTTTTGCAACTTAAAAATAAGCACCTAAGAAGAGGTTGGTAAGTTCCACCAGACTGCCAAAAATGTCCATGACACATAGAAGAAGGTTAAGGACAACCACACTTTGATAGTGATTCTCAGAATCACCTAAAGGGCTTATTCAAATGCAAACTGTTGGTCTCTGTTCTAGACTTTCAGATGGGTGGGTCTGAGGTGGGGCTCCAGAATGTAAATTTGTATACATGCATCCCAGGTGATTGTTACAGATGCTGCTAATTCTTTTTTTTATCTTATTGTTTATTTTAATTTTTATTTTATATTGAGGTATATTTAATTAGTTGATTTGCAATGCTGTGTTAGTTTCAGGTATACAGCAAAGTGATGCAGTTGTACACATATACTCATTCTCTTTCAGATTCTTTTGCCATGTAGGTTATTACAGAATATTGAGTAGAGTTCCCTGTGCTATACAGTATGTCCTTGTTGATTATCTGTTTTACATATAGTAGTGTGTATATGTTAATCCCAAACTCCTACTTTATCCCTCCCCTCAACCTTTCCCCTTTGGTAACCATAAGTTGCTTTTCAGAGTCTGTTTCTGTTTTGTAAATATGATCATGTGTATCATCTTTTTAGTTTTCACATATAAGTGATATGTAATATTTGTCTTTCTTAAAATTTACTTTATGGAAGTATAGTTGATTTATAAAATTCTGTTAATTTCTGCTGTAAAGAAAAGTGATTCAGTTACTGCTGCTGCTGCTGCTAAGTCACTTCAGTCGTGTCCGACTCTGTGTGACCCCATAGACGGCAGCCCACCAGGCTCCCCCATCGCTGGGATTCTCCAGGCAAGAATACTGGAGTGGGTTGCCATTTCCTTCTCCAATGCATGAAAGAGAAAAGTGAAAGTGAAGTCGCTCAGTCTGTCCGACTGTTAGCGACCCCATGGACTGCAGCCCACCAGGCTACTCCGTCCATTGGATTTTCCAGGCAAGAGTACTGGGGTGGGGTGCCGTTGCCTTCCCTGGATTCAGTTACTAATTTGATTTTAAAATGAAACACTGGGAACCGCTGACCTAGACCACCCTGAATCTGAATGTCTGGGGACATGGTTGGGTGATTTTAATGTATCATCAAGTTTGGGAACTGGTGATCCAGCTCTTGGATTACACTTCAGTGGTATACTTGTTTTTATGCCCTTGCCCATAGCAGATATAATTATCTACCACTGTGTTTTTTACATCTTTGTGAGATGATATGCCTTTTACAGATTAATTTTAGGAATCTTATAATCTTATAAATAATAATCTTATAAATTATTATAGTTTGCTATTATTTTCTCTTTGCTTATTTTTAATTAATGTATTTCTCATCCTAAAACAGGAAAAAAGAATCAGAGGTACAAATTGCAATTCAGGCAAATGATTAGCTTTTTAGCTTGATCAGTTAAACCAAGTAAAATAAAATGTTTTTTTCACCATTTTGCCCACAGCCCTTCCTAGCCAACTAGCCCACTGCCTCAACCATTCCACCCAAGGAACATAGTTAAGAATAAAAGTAAAATTTTCTTGCATGTTGAACTCATAAGTTAAAATTTTAAAACAACAGAAAATATTATTTATTATTTTTGTATAAAGTTAGCAAATAAAAAATCATTTAAATTTGATGCAACAGTTATACTTTTTCTACTAATTCCTATATCTAATTTTTGTTGTTTTTTTGTGTTAAGGCTTTGCCTTCATAGTTGAAAATTTGGGGATAGTGACAGAGAATATGTACAAGAACAGGAGCGTTATTTGTCTACCAATTTCTTAAACTAATAGGACTACTTTCAATTTTCTATGAACCTATTTTTAGTGCTAAATTATGAATACAAATTCGTTCTATTGCTTACATAGGAAATTAAGTTATTATGCTCTATGTATTGGGCTCCAAATTCACTGCAGATGGTGACTGCAGCCATGAAATTAAAAGAGGCTTACTCCTTGGAAGAAAAGTTATGACCAACCTGGATAGTATATTCAAAAGCAGAGACATTACTTTGCCGACTAAGGTCCGCCTAGTCAAGGCTATGGTTTTTCCTGTGGTCATGTATGGATGTGAAAGTTGGACTGTGAAGAAAGCTGAGCGCCGAAGAATCGATGCTTTTGAACTGTGGTGTTGGAGAAGACTCTTGAGAGTCCCTTGGACTGCAAGGAGATCCAACCAGTCCATTCTGAAGGAGATCAGCCCTGGGATTTCTTTGGAAGGAATGATGCTAAAGCTGAAACTCCAGTACTTTGGCCACCTCATGCGAAGAGTTGACTCATTGGAAAAGACTCTGATGCTGGGAGGGATTGGGGGCAGGAGGAGAAGGGGATGACCGAGGATGAGATGGCTGGATGGCATCACGGACTCGATGGACGTGAGTCTGAGTGAACTCTGGGAGATGGTGATGGATAGGGAGGCCTGGCGTGCTGCGATTCATGGGGTCGCAAAGAGTCGGACACGACTGAGCGACTGAACTGAACTGAACTGATGGACTTCCCCGGTGGCTAAGAAGTTAAAGCATCTGCCTCCAATGTGGGAGACCTGGGTTCGATCCCTGGGTCAGGAAGATCCCCTGGAGAAGGAAATGGTAACTCACTCCGATATTCTTGCCTGGAGAATCCCATAGATGGAGAAGCCTGGTAGGCTACGTACAGTATGTGAAACGTTAATTAAAAAAAATATATTTACCACTCACCTCCCAACATTTTCAAAACACCTCTGAAATGGGAGAACATTGAAGTAATTCTATTTCTTAATTTGGGTTTCAGAATGTGAGGGTCAATAAGATGTTTTTGATATTTGAACTGTTGGTATCTAGCACAAGACTACTATGGGATTTAAAAATTAACATCAGTTCCTCATGAGGATACATACAGCTAATTCTATGTTTAAAATGCTAGCATTCCCTAAATTTTGCAAAGCTTTACAGACCTGATGACTTCTTGATTTTAATGCCTTAGCAGAGCACATCAACTGCATCGTTCATTTATTGGGTTAATGTGGTTTCCTAGGAAATATTCTAAAAATCACTGCTCAATATTTCTTTAACATTTATTCTTGCATCAGTCTAAAATGTTTTCTTTCGTACTTTGATTAGGACATGAAAATGTTATTCAAAATTCTTTTTACTTATGCAGCTATCAATGGTGGGGAATGAAAATATTTCATTAAAAATAGGAAAGCTGATGAAATCTGCTTCATATAATTTACTAGAATCTGTGGGGAGTTGCATTTTGTACCCTACTGTGTAAATAATCTTGAGAGGCTACAGTGCCCTTTTAATAAATAGACTCTTAAATTACTTTCCTCTATACCAAACACATCATTTTAAATTCACTAGGTTTTCTTTCGTTAGCATGCACCAACCTACACAAACTCTCATTAAGGCTGTAACTTTCTTTCAATTACTAGATCACTAGGGAGACTAGTTAATAAGTGCTGGTCCAAAGATTAAAGTCTTTGCAGCGACTACCTGACTCATTTCTGAAGAGAGCCAAGTGCCTGACCTTATGAAAAACATTGTATTGAAGGCAGTGGGGTGTACTACTTGCTTTACACACACGTAAAAAAAAAAAATCTAGTCTCTGTCCCTCTCTGTGATTGTGACTGTGATCCATTAGAAATGAGGTCAGTGAACTAGAGAGTAAAATCTGGCTAGAGGTAAACCTTGTAAATAAATACTATACGGTTATGTGGAATTGGCCATCATCTATACAGCTCAGGCCACTTTCTAGAAAGCTTTCCCTGATATGCCCAAATTGAGTAGAGGTTCTCCTACAAGACATTGTATTTATCACAATATATTGTAATTCTCTATTTCTGTGTCTGTCTCCACCACATAAGCATTTAAAGTAAAGACTGTTTTATTTATCCAAAGACAAGACACATTATCATTCCTAGTATACAAACTTCTAATCTGTGAATAATCAAAATAATGTGTTTCTATTAGCAACTGGTAGAAAAAATAATGAAGATAAATGTTCCCTTTCCAATATGCTCTTACATACAACTGGAGTCAGCTTTATGCTATCACTCAACATATTTTATTCAAATGCATTAAAAATATTTCTGCCAAAGAAGATCTTGATATCTTTGATCTTTCTAAAGGCTTCACCTTAACACCAACATTGTCTCTTCGGGGAGACAGTTTAGCTAAGGTTCACACAACACAGGGGAAAGAACACCTGTGTTGACAATCATATAGTGATACTTAGTAAACTGTAACTCAAGCTCCTGTACAGTCAAATCCCAATCATCCAGGGCATTTAGGTCCATCAACTGTGGTCACAGGTCAAGGAGCCAATCTCCTTAGCCTAAACTGTACTAAGTTCCTGAGTCTATAAAACAGCTCCTCAGCGTGACTATCAAATTGAGCAGTGGAAGCCACTGTGGAAATTCTTAAAGAGATGGGAATACCAGATCACCTCACCTGGTTCCTGAGAAATCTGTATGCAGTTCAAAAAGCAACAGTTAGAACTGGACATGGGACAACAGACTGGTTCCAAATAAGAAAAGGAGTATGTCAAGGCTGTTTATTGTCACCCTGCTTATTTAACTTCTATGCAGAGTACATCATGAGAAATGCTGGCCTGGATGAAGTATAAGCTGGAATCAAGATTGCTAGGAGAAATGTCAATAACCTCAGATATGCAGATGACACCACCCTTATGGCAGAAAGCAAAGAAGAACTAAAGAGACTCTTGATGAAAGTCAAAGAGGAGAGTGAAAAAGTTGGCTTAAAACTCAACATTCAGAAAACTAAGATTATGGCATCCAGTCCCATCACTTCATGGGAAATAGATGTAGAAACAATGGAAACAGTGAGAGATTTTATTTTTCTGGGCTCCAGAATCACTGCAGATGGTGATTGCAGCCATGAAATTAAAAGACACTTTCTACTTGGAAGAAAAATTATGACCAACTAGACAGCATATTAAAAAGCAGAGACATTACTTTGCCAACAAAGGTCCGTCTAGTCAAAGCTATGGATGTGAGTGTTGGACTATAAAGAAAGCTGAGCACCAAAGAATTGATGCTTTTGAACTGTGGTGTTGGAGAAGACTCTCAAGAGTCCCTTGGACTGCAAGGAGATCCAACTAGTCCATCCTAAAGGAGATCAGTCCTTAATATTCATTGGAAGGACTGATGCTGAAGCTGAAACTCCAATACTTTGGCCACTTGATGCAAAGAATGAGTCACTGGAAAAGACCCTGATGCTGGGAAAGATTGAAGGCAGGAGGAGGAGAGAACAGAGGATGAGATAGTTGGATGGCATCACTGACTCAATAGACACAAGTTTGGATAACTCCGGGAGCTGGTGATGGACAGGGAGGCCTGGTGTGCTGCAGTCCATGGGGTCCCAAAGAGTCAGACATGACTGGTCAAGGCAACTGAACTGAGTGGAAGCAAATAACTTCCTAGGGCCTCACCTGCATGGACTCACTATTTAACTAAAAGCAACATTAAAGTAGGAATCTCGAGTCAGTGCCACTTATCCAGTGCTTTACTTGAAGTGAGAATATACAACTATCCATTTCAGAGTTTTGTTGCTTTTTCATCAAAAAACGTTATTCCCTGTAACCAACACCCCACCGACTCAATGGACATGAGTTTGAGCAAACTCTAAGTGATGGTGAAGGACAGGGAAGCCTGGTGTGCTGCAATCCATGGGGTAGCAAAGAGTCAGACATGACTGAGAAGCTGAGCTGAGCCAGTTTCTGAGCCAGAAACTGAACTGATAGTAATTTTTTGAGAGTCATTAATATGGAATTATTACTTGAATTAAGTCTTGCAATCCTGCACATTTTCTTTCTCATGACAATAATACTTCTTCAAATTTTCCAAAAGAGTTATCATGAATGGGTCAGGAAGACACAGCAAAAGCATGTTCTCTCCATTACCCATGTGATTAATTATATACATTATAATAGAGCATAAAATGGAATATTTCCTTTTCTTAAAGAAGACAATTTATAGACAGTATTTAATGACATGAGAAATGCTCATGTGTAAATAGGTTACAAAACAGCTTATAATATGGTATTTTTTGTGATTTTATAATATACTATTTCTGTATACTCATATTTATGTAATATTTCTTAAAAGATTATTAACTGTAGTTGTCTTTTTGAGAATGAGGTTAAACAAGTTTTACGTTTTCTTCCTTTTGAGCACATGTATTTTCTAAATTCATGATTTCCACAAATTTTAAATTTCTTAATAAACCCAATTTGAAACCCATAAAATAGCTTGAGAATAATTTGAGAGCTGAGTGGAATTACTTACCCTAGTCCCAGCAGCTGACACACATCATCTGAGATCTGGGTTGTCCAGTTCTCAGCACAGGCTACATGCCATATGCTTTGGATCCTGAACTGCACCAAACCATTGCGGTCTGTTGTGCCATTGAAGAGACGCACTAAAAGGATGAGATCATACACAGGGTCACTGTGACCCAAGCCAATAAGCAAATGTTGGAGTCTTAAGCTAGACATGTAATGCTCTTAACATTTAGAGATAGTGTATGATTTTTCTTAAGAACATGCTGGAAGTCTTAAGTTGAAAATGATAAGTTTGGCAGTATGACTTTTGCTTTTTCATGTGATTATAAAGATGGAACTGGCAGAGATATGTAAGTTCATTGCCTATCAGTATAGCACATAGACAGAAAATGAAGCTATTTTGAAGAGCTTATCTTACAAGCATAGTTACCAAAAGAAGGAAAACAAATTCAAGAACAACTTTAAACATTTTTTTTCTTACTTCTCTCTCCAGAAGGTATTTTCTTTGACCTTATTTTTCTGCTGTTTGGTTTCTGTCATTCCCCTTCAATTTATAACCATTTTGGACAGAGCGTTAAGGCCATTAGAGGCTGGGTGGGAGACTGGGCTAAGAGAGTTAGTTTATCAAACAGATAAAATACCACCCATCGTAGTTTTACTCGCAAATGCCATACAATAATTCTGTTTGTTACTGTTTACCATTTTTTCTGATGATAAAAAGAATAAAGGCATTGCCTGTGGATTTAGACAGACTTGGGTTGAAAACGTAGCCCTAAGACTTACTAGATGTGTGATCTTTAGCAACTACTTAACTCCTCCAAGCCTCAGTTTTCAGTGAAACAGAGTTAATTCCAATTATGTTAAGATCATTTTACAGTACCCTGTTATAGTACGTGCATATCATAAATAGCTTTTATTATTATTATTATTATTATTATTTGAAATAAAAGTAGGACAGAGTAAAAGTAGCCATTATTCCTGATGTAACAGAGAGCTGGAGAGCGGATGGACAGGAGACTCAAGGCAGGAGGAGAATTAGATACTGAAGCATCAAGAATGCAAGGACAAGCCTAAGAAAGTCAGTTATAAATGAGTGTGAGGGGACCTCTGTGTAGGCAATGTACAAAGTCTAAGAGTAGGAGCGGCAGCTAGAGTGGCTGGCACGGGCTGTTGTCTTTCTGAGGATTTTATGCTTGTTACCTGAAAATGCATTGTCCTAGACCTAAAGCTGAGAGAAGGCAATGGCACCCCACTCCAGTACTCTTGCCTGGAAAATCCCATGGGCGGAGGAGCCTGGTGGGCTGCAGTCCATGGGGTCGCTAGGAGTCGGACACGACTGAGCGACTTCACTTTTCACTTCCATGCCTTGGAGAAGGAAATGGCAACCCACTCCAGTGTTCTTGCCTGGAGAATCCCAGGGACGGGGAAGCCTGGTGGGCTGCCGTCTATGGGGTCACATAGAGTTGGACACGACTGAAGTGACTTAAACCACACAGACTTAAAAGTATTAAATGTAGTCAACTTTAAACAGAAACAAGTTTGCGTGTTATCATTTCTCATAATCAGAATGATGGCAGAGGCAGTAAAATCACCAGGAAATCATAACCCATAAGTACCAAGATATGTCCTAATAAATATAGTCATAATATTCCTTTTGTATTTGTAGAATCCAAATGTAGAAATTAAGATGATCAAAGTTTTTCCTAAAAATAAAACATACCACAGGGTGCTTCATCTGAGCCATCCTTACAGTGTGGAAAACCATCACAGAGATTCACCAGTGGAATACATTCCCCATTCTTACACTGAAAATTGTCTTCCTTGCAGGGTTCTATGGAGGGAAAAAAATATGTATTGTATAGGATAATGAAATGACAAATAGACCATTCTAGAGTACCCATCCCATTTCTGTACCTTTAAACATCCATTCTTTGCCACAGTCCTTGGTTAAGCTGAGTTTGATATTGAATATGATGAAACAATTGCTCCAAATAAAGCTAGAGACGTGGTTTAATTCGAATATGAACAAAACCTTAAGCATCTCCTTTGCAGCAGAGGGCAGGGCAGTTCCAAGTGATATGTGAGAGATTTTGGACATACCATCCCACACTGTCTCTGTGAATCTTATAAATTCTTCCAATCCAATGAATGTGAATGTACAAGTAACAACCACTGGAATATTCACAAGTATAGAGATATCTTGGTTTTACTATCTAAATGATACCTCCAAACCTTTCTTACATAGAAATGTGGAAACTGTCTTTTGGTGGAATCAAAGTTGAACCAAGCTGGAAATAGTTTAATTAAAGCATGATCAGGTGGGAAAAATCATCTAAAGAAATGCAAACTGCAATAGCAGTAATTTGAAAGGAAACAGGGAAAGCAGGGCTGGAGTTATTGGGAATGTGCTTGGATAAGAAAACACAGAAGGACAATGAAGAGGCTGGACAAGAGAGGATCGGAATACATATGGTGCTTGCTTCCAGAATTTGAGTTGTGCAAAAAATGTGTACTTGAAGTAGTCATTGTTTAAAGGGAGTGAGAACTATGTTTCCTGGAAATATTTGTTTATTCTATGGAGTTTTGCTCTGGGGGAGCCATCGTCTCACTGGAAAAGAGGGGTTTGCTGCCCTAGAGTTGTTTTCTGATTGTGGCTTTGGAGAAGTAGCTACATCCTGATATTAGAATCTCCACTGGGGCCACGTGGAATCTGGATTTTCTGAGAAAGAAAATAGCAGTTGGGTATGAAGAGGCTTTTCTTGGGCTCCAAATAGTGACTGCAGCCATGAAATTAAAAGACGTTTGCTCCTTGGAAGAAAAGCTATGACAAACCTAGACAGTGTATTAAAAAGCAGAGACATTATTTTGCCATCAGTAGATATTTGTTAAATGTTAAGTGAATTAATTTGTATTAGATAAGTGGACATGCCTCAAAAATCAGCACGCACATTGATAATAAACACAATATGAAGAAATCACTAAAAGTATGATTTTAAAAAGTACATTTAAAAAGTAGACAGCTGATTGGCTGATGATAACTATTGACTTGAAAAATAAAAATCAAATCTATGAATTATGAAGATAAAATTTAATTGTTTGAAATTGGGTGCAGGTTAAAACATAAGCTCTGGAATCATGTGACTGATTTGACCTTCAATTTAAACATTTTCTTTTTATTTATTTTTGACATTAGACAAATAAATTAATCTTTTAGAAACTCAGTTTCTTTGATATAAGTGGGATGAATACTACTTATGTCTTAGGTATAACATGAGAATCATTTAAAAAAAATTGAATGTATTTACTGTGCCACTTAGAGAAGACAATAGCAACCCACTCCAGTACTCTTGCCTGGAGAATCCCAGGGACGGGGGAGCCTGGTGGGCTGCCGTCTATGGGGTTGCACAGAGTCGGACACGACTGAAGCNAAAATTGAATGTATTTACTGTGCCACTTAGAGAAGACAATAGCAACCCACTCCAGTACTCTTGCCTGGAGAATCCCAGGGACGGGGGAGCCTGGTGGGCTGCCGTCTATGGGGTTGCACAGAGTCGGACACGACTGAAGCGACTTAGCAGCAGCAGCAGCAGCAGCAGCAGCAGCAACTGTGCCAATATGAATACACTGAATGCAAAATAAATTTTATCCTTAACAGTAAAAATAGTACTACTTTTTAATACTTACGAAGTATTAGTAGTACCACTAATACTTAGATGTCATCCTTTTCACTGTTGCTTCTACGTGCTGGTTGTGCTACTTTCTTCTCCAGATAATGCAAGAAATCATACCTAATGCTTTCCTCCAGGTATCTCACAGCAATAAGTGGAGGTATTTGTATCTGTTATTTTAAACTTTGATAAAGCCTATATTTTTCCAACCCCAATTTAAGTTACTTTAATAAAAAAAAAACTTTAAGAAAGGCGTGATTGGAATAGTTGTTTCTACAAATGTTTATCCACTAAGCATAGGTTACATATATCAAATATAATACTATTAGGAAGGTTCTTGTAAATGCAATTATCAATTTATTCTACAAACACATATTTCTAAACCAGATTAGTGAGACAATAAATGGGCAAAGACAGCTACTTATTCTACAGGCAAGCCTCAATGTTTTAACTAACTTTATATTTTAATCTTTCCAGCATTGAGTTTAGAAAGCAGAAATACTTAAAACTAGGTAAACATGTGTTGAATTTAAATCTATTTTAAATATATATTTTAATATATATTTTATTTTAAAAGCTAACAGCCTAATTTTGTATTCGTAATCAAATAATATACTTATAGAACATTAGTCACCACTAGTTATTTTTAAATTATCCCATTACTTTGTTTTCATAAATTTTTAAAGACATAAGTTTAACTCTCTGTGTCCTCTGGAGTCTTATTTCTGATCATTTTACGCCCATAGTGAGAGAGACAAAAAGAAATATTGCTAAGAACTAAATTTCCCCATCTCCTTTGTAGGAAGTCTCCAATAGCCCTGCCTTATTTAGTCAACATATGCCTGGCTTTACATGGAACTGAAGTGATCTCTAAGGCACATGCCACACGATCTGGGGAGGGCGCTGAATCCCTAAATGTAATCAGCTGCCACTTCCATAGTTGCCAGATAAGCACTATTGTGTTCCAAATTAAGACTCTGAGATTCAGAAAAGAGCAATGAGGGGACATTCAGCGGAGAGTGATCTTAATAAATCCTATTTCTTATACTCTAATGTAAATAAAATGTGAAAACTAAGATAAAGAAAGGAGATACAAAAAATATGTTGTACAATAGTTTTACATGTCACGAGTGCTTTGGAAGGTGCACCTAAAGTATCTTAGAAGATAAATGAAGCACATTCATGCTGCATATTTATGACATTCTTTTGCTCCTTTTTTCCTAAAATGACCAGCAAAGCAGGACACCGATGTAAAGATGTGTGTGCCTAATCTCTCCTTCCATTACCAGTGTGATTATCTGCCACTGCCAACTCACTGTGTCTGTAACTGCTTTTAAGCCTTTTGGTGTAAAAAAAAATCCCTCTGGGAGAAGATTTTGTTGATAATGACTCAATCACTCCATTTTCTAGTCACTAGCAGCATACGTCCCTGGCCAAGAGGAATGTGAGACCACATTCTCAACATATTCAACACAGAGTGATGGTCATGGGAGACTCCATTTTAGCTTCAATCCAGGAAATTTTCTCTAAATGATTTATTGCCTAAATAACATTATCATAGTAACTGAAGCCTTTTGAAAAGGCAAACATAAAAACAATACCTAGGCCATAAATCTCTTATCTGTTTTGTGTTGTAAGCCGTAGATTATGTTCTGTTGGCTTTTATCTTGACTAGAAATTGCTTGAAATATTTTTCAAAGTCTTAATGTATTTACTTTATTAGAAGACTTGAATAAAGCCAGCAACTGTAATAATTTTGATGAAAGAGGTGTTGCTACCTTCCTTTCCCCAACCTATTCGCTTTATAATTCTTTCCTCCCTTTTCCTTTACAGTTTAAAATATGGCTTAAAGACCTACTATTTCTCTAAAATTTTGTTTCAAGATGTTTTGATTTTTGCATATGATAGGGGGTAGGAGGAGAAGGGGATGATAGAGGATGAGATGGCTGGATGGCATCACTTACTCGATGGACGTGAGTCTGAGTGAACTCCGGGAGTTGGTGATGGACAGGGAGGCCTGGCGTGCTGCGATTCATGGGGTCGCAAAGAGTTGGACATGACTGAGCGACTGAACTGAACTGAACTGAGATGGTCAATAATTACTTTTTTGGATACACTCACCCCCTTATTGGTTACAGCTATTAGTTTTTCTTAATCTCATTAGTTCAATTGGTTTTACAATTCATCTTCATTTCTTTAAAAATATAGTAATTTTCAGTCAGACAGGGAAAGACCAGTATCATATGACATTACTTATACGTCGACTCTAAAATAATGATACATATTTTATCCTTTCTGGTGCAATGGTAAGATGGTAAATGGGATTGCTTCCTTAATTTCTCTTTCTGATCTTTTGTTGTTAATTTATAAGAATGCAAAAGGTTTCTATGTATTAATTGTGTATCTTGGAACTTTAACAAATTCATTGATGAGCTCTATTATTTTCTGGTAGTGTCTTTATTATTTTCTATGTAACTGACCCAACACTGTAAATCAACTATACTCTAACAAAAACTTAAAAAAAATTAAAAACAATACAAATGAACTTAATTACAAAACAGAAAGAGACTCACAGACATAGAAATTAAACACTGTTATCAAAGGGGAAAGTGGGGTAGAGAGAGGGATAAATTAGGAGGTTAGGATTAACATGAACGCTACTATATATGAAATAGAAAATCAACAAGGACCTACTGTACAGAATAGGAGACTGTGCTCAATATTTTGCACTAACCTATAAGAGAAAAGAATCTGAAAAGGAATATATATAATATATGTAACATATAAATGAATCAGTGTACTATATATGTGAAAATAACACAATGTTGTAAATCAACTATACTTCAATAAAAAAAGAAAGTAGAAAAAATTGAAAGTTCATTTTAATTTGGTGAATAATATGGGACAATATTAAACAGCTAATAACTCAATTTGCAGTTAATATAATATGCTACAAGTTTTTGGTTTATTTTGTGTTTTATGCTCACTGGAAATAAACATTGAACAATGAATTTTATTATAATAACAAATAAATTTTAAAAGCATATAAAGTGAAAGTGAAATCTCTCAGTTGCACCCTACTCTTTGCGACCCCATGGACTGTAGCCTACCAAGCTCATCCCTCCATGGGATTCTCCAGGCAAGAGTACTGGAGTGGGGTGCCATTTAGAGCATTCCTCAAAAGTTTCTTCCACGACATCTTTGGAAAAAAGTTGGGAAGCCCACCTCTCCAAGAGAGTAACTCTTAGGTATTTTCTATTTTAAAATAGAGAACCAAGCACATAATTGTATTTCATTCAAATACAATGATACTGATGTCACACATTTTCTTTATTCCAGAAGTTTCTCCTCAAAAATTTAGAAATATCACGCCACTGTTTTAAAATATTCATCATGAAATGACTAAAATATAAAGCTGAACTAGTTTGTAACATCTTTAAAAATGGATTCTGCTTATTCTCCTTTAAAATTTTATGAAAATTTTCCTTTAAAATTTTAAATATGAAATGTTCTAACACTGATTCCTACTTATAAATTTTTATAGTAAGCAATCATATTTCATATTTTTCAAACACTTTAATCAGATCGAGAAATTATATATTTTTTTCCTCTTATAACTTTTAGTGTTAGTTTTATTTGGCTCTCTTCCTTTTGGAATGACTATTGCTCCCATTTTGTGGGTTGGTGTTTCTCCTATATGCACATCAGAGACTTCCATATATTTCCATCTCTTTACCGATCGTTTTTGACTCTTGATCATGCTTTTCGTGCAGCGTTTTTTTGATAACGTGGTATTTTGCTGTCAGTTTTGCATAGGTATATGATTGACCAAAAATCTGTGAAATTCACATGATTACCAAAAACCTCTGATGGAGTCAGAAATAAGAATTTGGTTTGGCAGAGTTTCAACAAGAAATTCCTCTTCTCAAAGAAGAGAATAGGCCATAGAGATAGAAAAGTGACTTAATCCAAAACAGGTGTCTCAAAATTGCCTTGATTACTACTTTCCAAAGCAGTGATTTAATTATCTCCTGTTAGTTTCTGATTTTGCATACATCTATCTACATCACTCTCTCTATATATCTTACACATTATATTTACACAAACATATGACATCTATTTTGGAGAAGGCAATGGCACCCCACTCCAGTACTCTTGCCTGGAAAATCC
>SJYX01002896.1:252145-263998 GCA_006410675.1 Oreotragus oreotragus | reverse complement strand
AGCAGCAGCAGCAACAGCATGACATCTATTTATATTTTCATATCAATATATTTTCTTTTTTGCTATTTTGAAAGATAATTATAAATATAATTTAAAATAAATAATTTTCTTTATAAATTAAAATAATTGTAAATCATATTACTTTCTATATGTTTCTCATTTTTCATGTACTTTTTCTTAAGATAAATTCTAATTTTCAGTTGTTCTGAAGTCTTTATTCCTTTTCTTTGGTGCTGTATATTCTTTCGTAGGCCTTAAGGTTTTTGTTTGTTTACTTCCCTAATTGATGTTTTGTTTATTTACTTCACTAGTGGATTTTTTGGTTGATTCATGTCAATGTTGCTTATAAATCCTAAGTAGGTATATCTAATACCAATCACAAATTCCAGAAGAATAGCATCATTTTCTAAGCTACCATTTATTCCCATCTGAGTAGCTTGGACAGTAACAATTGTTATGAGTTATATTCAGGTCCAGAGGATAGATAAGCTACAGGTCATTTTTCACATGTGCAGTAATGTTCAAAGCACACAGTTTTCTGGGATGAAGTCTAGGTTGTGAGCAGAGGAACAGATATTCATACAGATGATTCTAGTATTAGAGAATAGGCCAGACGATGACCAACACACAATCCTCCCTCTTTTCTAGACATTCTAATTAAGGACATACTGACCACAACTTCCCATGGAAGGGAAATGTAGATGTAGACTGCACATGGCTACACAGAAGCCATGTGTATTCTGTCTTCCGGACATATTTCCACCTAGAGAACCACTAAGTGGTGGGGCAGAGGCATTTTAAAAAGTCATAGTTTGGGGGGAGCAGCAAGACATAAAAGTTCTCTTTAGACCACTGAATGCAGAGTTAAATCTCACATATACGAATGAAAATATCTGTATCTGTATCTACAACTATATCTACATCTCTCCATGATGAGCAGGCAGGTCACGATTTTGTTTTTCCTGCTGATTATGTCATGGGTGTAATAAAAAATATAGGGTAAGAAGGTTGTGAAGAGTATGGGGTGAAAGTGTTTGCTGCTCAGTCCTGTCCGACTCTAGGAGATCCCATGGACTGTAGCCTGCCAGGCTCCTCTGTCCATGGGATTCTCCAGGCAAGCATACTGGAGTGGGTTGTGTTCCCTTTTCCAGGGGACCTTCCCGACCCAGGGATCGAACCTGGTTCTCCCCCATTGAAGGCAGAGTCTACCATCTGAGCCACCAAAAAGGTTGTGCATTCCAGCAAATATCAGCATCAAATTCCTTCTGCCTTCATGGTGGTGCCTTTTCACACTGTCTGTCTCCAAGAAGTTGATGTTAATTTTTTAATTGGATGTTGTTGGCATTCAAACAGGTCATTTGCTTGGTTCCCTGCTGTTCTCTGAAACTGTTCTTGGCAAAAGGAACGTTATGGACAATCCTCCTTCCTCACAGTGCCAAGAAGCCCCCCTTTACAGTTTAAAATGGCCCTCTTCAGATACAAGATGCAAAACCCTTTACATAGCAGAGAAGTGCGAATAGGTCTGCTGAAAACCCCTGTGGATTTCTGCTTTAAGCAAAGTCAGCTAGTGGTTAATCAGGTGTAAAGGAAGGAAGACATTCTCCTTTAAGATGAGGAAAAATGAACGAATGAACTAGCATGCAAACACTGAAATTAAGTTCTGGCTGTTTCTATTGTTTGGCTCCAAAACTTATAAAGCAGCATGTAATCCCATGCCTACTTACCTGGAATCCCCAAGCCATAGCCAGTAGTGAAATTTGCTTTAAATCCCCGTTTTACCAACATATCATCAGTGATAAAAAGCACAGTCATTCGGTTGGTGGTTGAGAACACGTCCTTTACTGGACCAGGGCCTGTGTACACAGCTGCTCCCAAAGAAAATGGGATAATTAGTGAGATAATCATTTGACTCTAGAAGGAAAGGTACCCTTTTTCTGAATTCTGTCCCCCAGACATATGCAACAGGCAGTGTGGCTTGCTCAAGAAGCACCCACACATAGGTAAATGTGTACATTCTCTTATATTCTAGACACTGCTTCTAAGAAAGCCAACTTCTTTGTTGATCTTTTCCAGCATTACTTAAGGTTTCTGCAGCTCTAGAATTTTCATGATGAAATTACTCATAATATTGTCTAACTTAGCACCAGTACTATTCAAAGCTCATGCTACCCCAGAAAATTATTTGCCTGTTTTTAAAGACCTTTGTAAAATAATGGAGATTATAAATATTTTTTTTTACAATTTTTGTCTCAATAAATTTAGTCTGAATTTTTATCTTAATAAATCAGTTGTCTTTTTAATAAATTTTTGTTGAAATTCATTTGATATTTTTTTATAAATTGAATCACTAATGTTATCTGAAAGGTATATTAGAGATAGATAACGTAGACCTAAAAGGTGGTATTCAATTTTTCCCCCTCTAATCCCTAGGGCTACAGGGCTTCATAAACAATAAAATCCTCTTGGTAACCTTTCCCTTCTCCAAGGGATCTTCTCAACCCAGGGATCAAACCCAGGTCTCCCACATTGCAGGCAGATTATTTACCAGCTGAGCCACAGAGGGAGCCTTGTTAAAAAGTACTGGCTTCAGTTAATTTAAAAACACATTCATTGTGTTAAATATTTTATATATTGGAATACTGAAAGTGATTCTGTATCAAAAGAGCTTCTTGCTGATAAAATTTGAAAACTGATGATGAGATCCTTTTGGAATTCTTATTTACTTTTCAATGATTGATGGAAATACTAAGAGGTGAAATGATAAAAATTGATTATTCTTAGATCACGAGAACAGGAATTTTTATTATAATGACAATGTAAAGTGAAAATGGAAACGCTACTCAAAATGCATTTATAACTGTATTGAAAATCAAACTTGAAGTTCCTCAGTTCTTGATGGTACAAGGCACTGTTGTCCGCTGAGACTTTCATTGTTATTTGTTTTGTGTGTGGATCTCCTCTCCCAGGAGGCTTTTGAGAGTCAGACGTGACTGAGCACACTCACAGAGCAGTTAGATAAAACACTTCTGAAAAGTGTGCTTTTTTTGCGTTCCAGTTGACGTTTCATGTATTTTCAGTTTAATGCATGACTTATCAAAGGACACTTCTTTCTTAAAAGTTGGTAGTTGTTTAATAAGCTATTAGCCATTCTATTTCATAGAACTTTATTATATTAAAAGGTATTTATGATCTAGGTATAATAACTTCTTCTCAAATAGTACACTTTTCCTCCATGTCTATTAAAAATTAGTGATCGATAAATGATTGGGAAGAATCAATTTGATTAATTTTTGACTCATTCTCAGGTATTTATATAGAAGCAGCTAGTACTAGAGATACAACCAAAGTAATAGTGAAACACAAAATAAATATCACTTCAGAATTTTGCATAATAAACATAACTGATCCTTCAGTTTGAAATGAAATAAAATGTATTATAATAGTTATCTTTGGACACGCAATGTATATGAAATGCATAGAATAGAAAACTGCATAATGGATGTGCTTGGCTTTTAGTCTCTAAAGTATAATGCTTATTATAGTAAGTTAGTATCACTAGGACCAATCTTGATATTCCAAGAATTCTCAAGAATATTTTTTGTCATCATTGTGAACGCTCCCCATATTGGAAATGCCACACACAGTTTGATGTGTTATTCTACTCTTGTGTGTTCACTTTGCTCTTTGTAGAAAAGTGACTATATGTATTGGGAAATTTTCTCTCCATGGGCTTCTCTGGTAGCTCAGCTGGTAAAGAAGCTGCGTGTAATACGGGAGAGCTGGGTCCAGTCTCTGGGTTGGGAAGATCCTCTGGAGAAGGGAGCAGCTGCCCACTCCAGCATTCATGCCTGGAGAATTCCATGAGCAGAGGAGCCTAGCAGGCTACAGTCCATGGGGTGGCAAAGAGTCAGACACGACTGAACCACTCTCACTTTCATTTTCCCTCTCCATTACTCTGTCTTGAGCCATACAACTTTCACAATAAACTGGAGACTTACCTAAGAACAAGGAATCCTCTCCTTCACCATCTCTGATTTCAACTACATCTGCAATATTTTCCAGGTCAAATTCTTGAAAGTGAAGCTGAATATTTTTTCCCTTTTGTGCATTTAAATTCCAAACACCTTAAAAAGTGATAATAATGTTAGTTTAAATATACTTCTTTTAATTTCTCTTACTTTAACCTTCTGAGAATTTCAAACCACTTTCAAAAATCTTTTCTTCATTTTATAACACCGAATATTCCAAACTATTTGTCTGTGTGAAGAAATATATCATCTATTCTAGAATACTTACAGTAAAATTTCAACTATATTTGAGATCATTTATTCTAATTAAATTTATTTTATTCATATAAATGAAATACTTTCATCAAAGCTTTCAAATAGCCTTTTACTCTTACAATCTAAAATATATGAATGTCAAAAGATACGAATATTCTACTTCTATTTATTTTATTTCCAAGATTAAATGTAGAGGAAATGAAGTAATTAAAATATAATTTGTAGGGCAACTAAACTTTAATATTTCTTTAATTGTTGCCATTATTTATATATGTTATATGATGGCAGTTCATTTTCAAACAAAACAGAAAAATATTTTTAGCCTTAGTGTCAGGAATCCCTGGTGGCACAGCAGTAAAGAAACTGCCTGTCAAAGCAGGAATTCAATCAGTCAGTCAGTTCAGTTGCTCAGTCATGTCCGACTCTTTGTGGCCCCATGAATCGCAGCATGCCAGGCCTCACTGTCCATCACCAACTCCCAAAGTTCACCCAAACTCACGTCTATCGAGTCCGTGATGCCATCCAGCCATCTCATCCTCGGTCGTCCCCTTCTCCTCCTGCCCCCAATCCCTCCCAGCATCACAGTCTTTTCCAATGAGTCAACTCTTCGTATGAGGTGGCCAAAATACTGGAGTTTCAGCTTTAGCATCATTCTTTCCAAAGAACACCCAGGGCTGATCTCCTTTAGAATGGACTGGTTGTATCTCCTTGCAGTCCAAGGGACTCTCAAGAGTCTTCTCCAACACCACAGTGTAAAAGCATCAATTCTTCAGTGCTCAGCTTTCTTCACAGTCCAACTCTCACATCCATATATGATCACTGGAAAAACCATAGCCTTGACTAGATGGACCTTTGTTGGCAAAGTAATGTCTCTGATTTTCAATATGCTATCTAGGTTTGTGATAACTTTCCTTCCAAGGAGTAAGCGTCTTTTAATTTCATGCCTGCAATCACCATCTGCAGTGATTTTGGAGCCCCCAAAAATAAGTCTGACACTGTTTCCNTCACTGGAAAAACCATAGCCTTGACTAGATGGACCTTTGTTGGCAAAGTAATGTCTCTGATTTTCAATATGCTATCTAGGTTTGTGATAACTTTCCTTCCAAGGAGTAAGCGTCTTTTAATTTCATGCCTGCAATCACCATCTGCAGTGATTTTGGAGCCCCCAAAATAAAGTCTGACACTGTTTCCACTGTTTCCCCATCTATTTCCCATGAAATGATGGAACCAGATGCCATGATCTTCATTTTCGGAATGTTGAGCTTTAAGCCAACTTTTTCACTCTCCTTTTTCACTTTCGTCAAGCAGCTTTTTAGTTCCTCTTCACTTTCTGCAGTTCGATCCCAGAGTTGGGAAGATCCCCTGGAGAAGGGAATTGCCACCTACTCCAATATTCTTGCCTGGGAAATCCCATGGACAGAGGAGCCTGGGAAACTATTAGTCCATGGGGTCCAAAAAAGAATTGGACATGACTTAGTGACTAAGTCAGCAGTGGCCACAGGACTTGGAAAGGTCAGTTTTCATTCCAATCTTAAAGAAAGGCAATGCCAAAGAATGCTCAAACTACCACACAATTGCACTTATCTCACACGCTAGTAAAGTAATGCTCAAAATTCTCCAAGCCAGGCTTCAGCAATATGTGAACCATGAACTTCCAGATGTTCAAGCTGGTTTTAGAAAAGACAGAGGAACCAGAGATCAAATTGCCAACATCTGGTGGATTATCAAAAAAGCAAGAGAGTTCCAGAAAAACATCTATTTCTGCTTTATTGACCATGTCAAAGCCTTTGACTGTGTGGATCTCAATAAACTGTGGAAAATTCTGAGAGAGATGGGAATACCAGACCACCTGATCTGCCTCTTGAGAAACCTATATGCAGATCAGGAAGCAACAGTTAGAACTGCACATGGAACAACAGACTGGTTCCAAATAGGGAAAGGAGTACGTCAAGCCTGTATATTGTCAATTGCACTTATCTCACACGCTAGTAAAGTAATGCTCAAAATTCTCCAAGCCAGGCTTCAGCAATATGTGAACCATGAACTTCCAGATGTTCAAGCTGGTTTTAGAAAAGACAGAGGAACCAGAGATCAAATAGCCAACATCTGCTGGTTTATCAAAAAAGCAAGAGAGTTCCAGAAAACATCTATTTCTGCTTTATTGACTATGCCAAAGCTTTTGACTGTGTGGGTCACAATAAACTGTGGAAAATTCTGAAAGAGATGGGAATACCAGACCACCTGACCTGCCTCTTGCAAAACCTGTATGCAGGTCAGGAAGCAACAGTTAAAACTGAACATAAACAACGGACTCGTTCCAAATAGGAAAAGGAGTACGTCAAGGCTGCATACTGTCACCCTGCTTATTTAACTTATATGCTTAGCACATCATGAGAAACTCTAGGCTGGAAGAAGCACAAGCTGGAATCAAGATTGCCAGGAGAATCATCAATAACTTCAGATATGGAGATAACACCACCCTTACGGCAGGAAATAAAGAGGAACTGAAGAGCTTCTTGATGAAAGTGAAAGAGGAGAATGAAAAAGTTGGCTTAAAGCTTAACATTCAGAAAACGAAGATCATGGCATCTGGTCCCTTTACTTCATGGCAAATAGATGGGGGAAAGAGTGTAAACAGTGTCAGACTATTTTGGGGGGCTCCAAAATCACTGCAGATGGTGACNAAGGCTCAACATTCATAAAACGAAGATCATGTCATCCGGTCCCATCACTTCATGCAAATAGATGGGGAAACAGTGGAAACAGTGTAAGACTTTATTTTGGGGGGAGCTCCAAAATCACTGCAGATGGTGATTGCAACCATGAAATTAAAAGATGCTTACTCATTGGAAAGAAAGTTATGACCAACCTAGACAGTGTATTAAAAAGCAGAGACATTATTACTTTGTCAACAAAGATCCATCTAGTGAAGCCTATGGTTTTTCCAGTGATCATGTATGGATGTGAGAGTTGGACTATAAAGAAAGCTGAGCGCCAGAGAATTGATGCTTTTGAACTGTGGTACTGGAGAAGACTCTTGAGAGTACCTTGAACTGCAAGGAGATCCAACCAGTCCATTCCAAAGGAGATCAACCCTGGGATTTCTTTGTAAGGAATGATGCTAAAGCTGAAGCTCCAGTACCTTTGCCACCTCATATGAAGAGTTGACTCATTGGAAAAGACTCTGATGCTGGGAGGGACTGGGAGCAGGAGGAGAAGGGGACAACAGAGGATAAGATGTCTGGATGGCATCACTGACTCGATGGATGTGAGTCTGAGTGAACTCCAGGAGATGGTGATGGGCAGGGAGGCCTGGCGTGCTGCAATTCATGGGGTCGCAAAGAGTCGGATACGACTGAGCGACTGAACTGAACTGAACTAGTGATGAAACCACCACCACCAGCCTTGTGTCAATAAACACTCCTTGTATTTTATTGATTATTTAAATGATTTAGTTTTTAGATTTTGCTCCCGAATTTTTCTTCATTCTACATGAGTTTCTCATTCACTATTAAGGAAGTCATTTCACTGACATAGTCATAGACCTCTAAATTATCTTCTACATTTTCTTGAGAAGTAGATCCAGTTATCCAATATTTACTGTGTATAAATGTAAGTATCTCAAACTCAACAAGTAATAAAGGGAACACACCGTGATCTCTTTCCCAAACTCATTCCTCTTTTCATTCTTCCTATTAGTGAATAGTACCACTAATCATCCACTCAGAGTTTTCTCCACCAGAAGCCTCCTCGTCTTCCTTGACCTCTCTCCTCCCGTATACAATCAGTTACCAAGGATGCCAATACTAGCTCCTGTATCCCTGGGATCCTGTTGCTTTCTCAGTCTCCAATGCCACTATCCGAGTTCACGTCACTGTTGTTTTCATCTCCTAATTCGTGAGGCTAACTGCTCCCTCTCAACCACTCTCTGATCCTGCACTAGAATATGTTTTTGCTCAGTCACCATGTAGTGTCCAACTCGATGCAACCCCATGGACTGAAATACAAAAGGATGGATCCATCTAACATGCAAACTTGATTTTATCACTATTTTTCTGTAAGCCATTGGAAGTCTCCTCAGTGCTCTCAGAATAAAATTCAAACTGCTTAACATGGTGTGAGATAACTTCACATTTCATTTCCTTTTGTTATCATTACTTAATTTTGCTTGAAGATTCAAGAAAAAATCAAGATCTATTACTTCTGAACTTTTGTATGTTAGATACTTCTTATGTTCCTGCACAGCCTCCTGTCTTTGCCCTTATTACAAACAGGGCCTTAGGCATTGTGTGATGCCTGACAACTTATCTGAATCCTAATCTAGGCTGAATTGTTTGTTTCTCCTTTACTTACTTCAGTACCTAACAAATAAAGCACTCAAAAAAGATTTCATGAATAAGTTAATAAATTTAATAAATGTCTCCAGATTGTTCTTTCAATGTTCCACTTATTTTAGATACTCTTACATCATTACTTTGTACAAATGATAATGTACAAATCATATTTTTACATTATTACTTTGTACAAATGTTTAAAAGATAGTTTCTATGCTAAGTAGAGATGATAATCTCTGGTTCCCCATACAAGTCAAATTAGATTAATGGTTGTTTATTTTTTTAATCAGATATCTCCCTATAATAGTGACTATTATCCTATCAAAATGATATGATCTCTGGATCATTTGAAGGAAGAAACACTGACATTTTTTAATAACATGTTTTTCACTGTCATTGAGGTATTTTTTCACTGGTAGAATTTTCCATTTAGTTTGGTGGTGCTATCAGGGGCCATGAAAGACAGGGGAAGAATATGTCTGCTTCTCAAAATACTAGTGTGGAATCTTTGGAGGGATGGGCCATGGAATCTTCATCTTTAACACTAACAATCTCTGTGCAGTTCTAATGAGTGTCTCTATTTAGGACTAATGACCTAGATATAAGCTTTATCTTGTTTTATCATACAAGCCTCTGCTCTCTAGGCTTAAAATTTTTTAGTATCTTTCATATTAGTTCATCCTTTATCCCTGGTGGCTCAGGTGGTAAAGAATCTGCCTTAAATGCAGGAGACCTGGGCTTGATCCCTGGGTGGGGAAGATCCCCTGGAGAAGGGAATGGCAGTATTCTTGCCTGGAGAATTCCATGGGCAGAGGAGTCTGGTGGGGCTGCCAAGAGTCAGACATGACAGAGAGACTAATACTTTCACTTTATATTGGGATTTTAATCACTGCCAGCTTTATTCTCTTTAATCTGTAGTTATAAAAATATATATATATATATATGGATGAGTCCCTTTGTTGTCCACCTGAAACTATCACAACATTGCTAATTGGCTATATGCCAATAAAAAATAAAATGAATTAAAAAAAAAGAAATTGTGGAGTCCAGAAATAGTGAAACACTATTTATAAAGTGCTTTGAAAACAAAACAGAAAACTATCAACCCAGAATCGTTTAATCAGCAAATGCATCCTTCAACAATGAAAATTAAATAAAACCATTTTCAAAAGAAAGAAAATTAAGAGAATTCTTTGCCAGTAGACCTGCTTTAAAAGAAATGTTAAAGGAAGTTCACAGGGGAAAAAAAAAATGATAGCAGAGGAGACCCTGGATTGTCAAGAAAGAAGGTAAAGTAACAGAAAAATTTCTGAGTAAATAGAATACTTTTGTTCACCTTTTACACTTGTTAAAATATGTATAAATAAATAGCATTTAACATTGGGGGGGGAAAGATGTGGGTATCACAATTGGCTCTTTGCTTTATATACTTTCCACTGATCTTATACTGTTTAACTCAAACGTGTTATACACAAGATAAACAACATATGCATAATCAAGGAGACTGGTATCTGGAATAAGGCTACTCCCTCTTTTACTTATTTTTTTAAATAGGAGAATTATCATAATATCACCTGTTTTAAAGAATTATTGTAAGAACTGACTAAAATAAGATATATTAAGCACTAGTGCTGTGACTGGCATAAAATAACTGCTAAAAATGTTAGTCATTAATCATTGTTATTCTTCTGACTATATTAAGTGATCTCATAGATGGAGTAGTTGTATCCAGATATAGCAAATTTATACTCTCGTTTGCTGTGTCAAGGGGAGAATCTAACTTTGGTATATACATTTGTTTTCCATGATCTGGAAAAGAAATGACTCACAGAAAGCCTGATTAGCGTAGTTGTTTGGGAAGTTTATAGACGTGAATGTTGTATTTGGCTCCCACAGTTCATGAGGCCCTCCACAGTCCGCTGAAAAGGAAAGCAATGAAAAATCATTAGTAACATAATATTTATTTCAGAGCTATACTACTATATGCCAGCAAATTTCCAATTTCATTTCTTGGAACACTGGTTTTGGCAGATACATTTTAGAGCTTGTATAAGGGAAAATATAGGCTAACAGGTTTCTTTACAGAAGAATTTCTCAAACCCTTATGTATTTTTATACTCTTTGTGATTCCCCAAGAAGGCATAATAGTGTTCTGCATTTTCCAAAATTATATGGGCAAGGAAACAATTTTGACAAGCATCTTTTATAGGTTCAGTTCAGTTCAGTCGCTCAGTTGTGTCCAATTCTTTGTGACCCCATGAATTGCAGCACGCCAGGCCTCCCTGCCCATCACCATCTCCTGGAGTTCACTCAGACTCACGTCCATCGAGTCCGTGATGCCATCCAGCCATCTCATCCTTGGTCATCCCCTTCTCCTCCTGCCCTCAATCCCTCCCAGCATCAGAGTCTTTTCAATGAGTCAACTCTTCTCATGAGGTGGCCAAAGTACTGGAGTTTCAGCTTTAGCATCATTCCTTCCAAAGAACACCCAGGACTGATCTCCTTCAGAATGGACTGGTTGGACCTCCTTACAGTACAAAGGACTCTCAAGAGTCTTCTCCAACACCACAGTTCAAAAGCATCAATTCTTTGGCGCTCAGCCTTCTTCACAGTCCAACTCTCACATTCATACATGACCACAGGAAAAACCATAGCCTTGACCAGACGGACCTTAGTTGGCAAAGTAATGTCTCTGCTTTTGAATATACTGTCTAAGTTGGTCATAACTTTTCTTCTAAGGAGTAAGCGTCTTTTAATTTCATGGATGCAGTCACCATCTGCAGTGATTTTGGAGCCCCAAAAAATAAAGTCTGACATTGTTTCCACTGTTTCCCCATCCATTTCCCATGAAGTGATGGGACCATATGCCATGATCTTCGTTTTCTGAATGTTGAGCTTTAAGCCAACTTTTTCGCTCTCCTCTTTCACTTTCATCAAGAGGCTTTTTAGCTCCTCCTCACTTTCTGCCATAAGGGTGGTGTCATCTGCATATCTGAGGTTCTTGATATTTCTCCCGGCAATATTGATTCCAGCTTGTGTTTTTTCCAATTCAGTGTTTCTCATGATGTACTCTGCATATAAGTTAAATAAGCAGGGTGACAATATATAGCCTTGGTGTACTCCTTTTCCTGTTTGGAACCAGTCTGTTGTTCCATGTCCAGTTCTAACTGTTGCTTCCTGACCTGCATACAGATTTCTCAAGAGGCAAGTTAGGTGGTCTGTTATTCCCATCTCTT
>SJYX01002896.1:230502-250264 GCA_006410675.1 Oreotragus oreotragus | reverse complement strand
TGGCTTGGAGAATTTTGAGCATTACTTTACTAGCATGTGAGATGAGTGCAATTGTGAGGTAGTTGGAGCATTCTTTGGCATTGGCTTTCTTTGGAATTGGAATGAAAACTGACCTTTTCCAATCCTGTGGCCACTGCTGAGTTTTCCAAATTTGCTGGCATATTGAGTGCAGCACTTTCACAGCATCATCTTCCAGGATTTGAAACAGCTCAACTGGAATTCCATCACCTCCACTAGCTTTGTTTGTAGTGATGCTTTCTAAGGCCCACTTGACTTCACATTCCAAGATATCTGGCTCTATATTAGTGATCACATCATCATGATTATCTTAGTAGTGAAGATCTTTTTTGTACAGTTCTTCCGTGTATTCTTGCCACCTCTTCTTAATATCTTCTGCTTCTGTTAGGTCCATACCATTTCTGTCCTTTATCGAGCCCATCTTTGCATGAAAAGTTCCCTTGGTATCTCTAATTTTCTTGAAGAAATCTCTAGTCTTTCCCATTCTGTTGTTTTCCTCTATTTCTTTGCATTGATCACTGAAGAAGGCTTTCTTATCTCTTCTTGCTATTCTTTGGAACTCTGCATTCAGATGCTTATAACTTTCCTTTTCTCCTTTGTTTTTTGCCTCTCTTCTTTTCACAGCTATTTGTAAGGCCTCCCTAGACAGCCATTTTGCTTTTTTGCATTTCTTTTCCATGGGATGGTCTTGATCCCTGTCTCCTGTACAATGTCACAAACCTCTTCATGAAATAAAGTATCAGCTCCTTGGTTTAGAAAAAAATAGATGAATCTTTGTAATGGAACAAACATAATATATGCCTCTCTCTTATGAAAAGGACTAGTAAATAACTAATCCTATCATTTCTTGTTTTTTCTTTTTTCCTACTTTTCTTTAGTAAAGACTTTTCACCATTCTGTATACTGTATTGAGGCATTTGATGACCAAGAAGGAGACAAACACAATTGCTACTTTCTAAACAGTTACCGTAGATTGTCTAGGAGTGAAGTTGGGACAGAACTAAACACAAATTTATGAGAAAAAAACATAGCACTGATCTTCCAGTTAAGAGTATGATGCTTCAAGGAGGGAAACTAACTTTTTGAAATGTGTAACCTACTTCATATTTATTTATCTTGCTTATTAGAAGACCATTCTAAAGTAATGTAAAAATTCCTCAGCTACTGTAAGTATTCCAGTTCTTACTTTTTAATATCATATTATATTTAAGATCAAAAGAATAAAAGTAATCTAAAGAGAAGAATCAAGACATAAAGATCAGACAAGTTCTCTATATCAGACAAGATATAGAGAATCAAGACAAGTATATATTTTCTTATTATTAAAGCAGATGATAATGATATGGCTGTGTGCTTAGGCACTCAGTCATGTCCGACTCTTTGCAACCCCATGAACTGTCGCCTGCCAGGCTCCTCTGTTCATGGGGATTCTTCAGGCAGGAATACTGGAGAGAGTTGCCATGACCACCTCCAGGGGAGGTTCCCAACCCAGGGATTGAACCTAGGTCTCCCACACTGCAGGCAGATTCTTTACTGCTTGAGCTACCAGTGAAGAGGAAGAATACTGGAGTGGGTAGCCTATCCCTACTCCAGCAGATCTTCCTGACCCAGGAATCCAATCAGAGTCTCCTGCACTGCAGGCAGATTCTTTACAAGCTGAGCAACCACGGGAGCCTGATAATGGTATACTTACTCCCAATAACATATAAATCAGATTAGAGAAGAGAAAGTTAAATGTCTCTACATCTACAGCAGTGCCTTCTCTCAGACACTCTTGTTTAATCCCTCTTTCACATGTCATCTGCCTTATTTATGTGAATCCTTCCAATTTATGGGCATTTTTCAAGCTTGTAGGTAATAATGTTCTTTGATATGGGTTTTGTGATATGCACAATGGGACAGAAACAGTTACTGTGGCTCAAACTAGTATCACTGCCAATATATCCTGTCCTGTAAGGTGATAAGGCTTGGCCTAACTTATATGAACTCCTGGGACTGGCTTATCCAGAAACAAATGAGTTCAGTAGGAATAATAAAATCTTTCTAAAAACTCATTGCTTGCAAAATGTCCATGCACATTGTCTCATCTGGAAAGAGAACACGGTGTGCAAAAGGAACATGCGTTGTAGCTGGTGGAGTGAAACGGTTTTTCTGTGTTCGTTTGTCATCTTTTTGAGACTGGGTCTTCTCATATATAAACTAGATATATATTAGAGATTTTCAAGGTTGTTGTAAAAATCAGAAATAATTTGTGAAAAATGCCTGGCACATTCAGTACTGATTTTCAATGCACCTCTGGGAAATAGGTAATTACTATGACTATTTCAGTTTTAAATAGGCAATCTAGACTTTGGAGGTATTCCATTAGTTGCTAATGCTTTGCACATTCAGTTAGTGTCAAGGCTTCAACTCTATTAACCTCAAGCTCATCTCACAGTATGTTATTGTCTCCTATTGGGTTGATTAAATGGAATCATTTTAACCACCTGGTCCAAGCCATAGGCAGGGTTTAGACTGCATCTGAGTAAATGGCACTTGGTGGGTAGGTGATATGTACTTCATGGGTAGGTGACAAGGAGAAGGAGGACAGAGGGGAAGTGGGATGAGATCTTTAGAAAGTAAAGTCAATGATGAACAGATATAGAAGGAAGAAAGCAGAGCATACAGGGTGCTGAGGAAGACGTTGGAACCAAAGAAAGTGGTAATTCAGAACAAGGGCAATTTCTTAAGAAAGTGGTAATTCAGAACTAGGGCCATTTCTTCACTGAGAAAGGCTGAAGAAGCTTCGAGCTCCCAGGCAGTTGCCCCTTGGAGGGAAATCATCTCCTTGATTGTGTGACTTGTTGTCTTGCAAAGATCCCTGAAAAGGGATCCACTACAACCCCTCAACTCTTCCCCACATACAATGTCTGTAACTTTCTGTAATTCTAAGTGCCTTGAAATTCTTCCTTCAATCATCTAGGAAATTGATGGAAAGGGAAGATGTAACTACAAGGACAAATGTAACACTGCAGATTGAAGAAGGATGGTGGGGGAGGGAGGAAGCCAGCGCTTCCTACTTTGTAAGTAGCCATACCCAGTGTGGCGACTAGGGATGCTGCTGTTTAAACATCATTCTCATTTTCTCTTCAAGGAACAGGAAAATTTCTAAATTGTATAATCATACAGTAAATGGTCAAAATTTTGGAGAATGCATTACATGTTCACCTCTCTGAACCCTTGACAGTACATTATATTATATGTAGATGAGTACATAGGACTTAAACACACGATCAGAACTAAAATGCTGTTAAGTGTATTGTTAAGTCTGTCAGGGCAGGCAGTTGACTTAGCATTTCTCTTCTGAATAGCAATATTGGAAAATTCAACACTTTAAAGGTCTTTTAAAAATAATAAAATCCTGAATAAGTACTTTTTGAAATACATTTCAAATGTAATTTTATATCATATAACTGATCAGTAAGTATCTCAGTTCATCGGCCTTATAAGATGGGTATCAGTTACTCCTGGTATATAAATGGATGTAAGAAATTGGCAAAGGCACTTTCAGCCATTCTAAACATGATGACACCGTTAATTTTGATGGTAGTGTTGCTATAGCAGAGATGTAACATGTGCTTTTTAATAGAGGAGCCAAAGACTCATGAAATGTAATTCTGGTGATCAAGGTCCTGCTGTGTCATTTAATAAGCCATCTCCACCCAGAGGATGAGAGTCAAATAGCCTCTTGATATGGGGAACACTATTCAGGGTTGTTAAGCTTTCCCTTTTTTTTTTTTTGGAGCTGTTCTCTCAAAGATTTGTTTTCCAATTAAGTTCGTCCTATGCCAGTAGGGATCTTCACTGCATACAATATGTAAATAATATGCAGTACTTTGCAAAGTGGTTGTCAGGGATAGATATTTTCCTTGAGGCACATCATTTTTAATCCATGCTTAAACCTCTAACATAAATGAGATATGTGTCAATGTGGAGGCATTTACTGTATGGTGGAAAGAAGGAGAGTCAGGCCTTCACTTACAATAAAAGGGTTCAAATTAAAGTTATTTCTGACAAGATATTTCAAGCAAGAAATAAGGGTGATGAAAGTAGGTTTCTGATTGCTACTTTTATGTGAGGGAAATAATAGGTGCAGTTTATGAAATACTACTCACATTGATATTTGAATATGTTCAAAGGGGCTGATTTTTAAAATTAGGAATTTTCTTGTAATCATAGTAATATATAAGTCCTACAATATTACAGACAACATTTTAAAAGATTAGGTTGCTATATAAAAAGAAAATTTGGAGTTCGGTTTGTCAAAATTTTCATTTCCATTCACAGGTTATAGTGACCAGTCATGATATAAATATTTTTATTATATTTGTGGCAATAAAGGTCAATTTTTATTCCCAGTGATTTTCATTTTATTTATAATTAATAGCAATCTAGCCAATAATAGATCTAATAAGTAGGCTGTTTTGGAGGTAAAAGAATAAAACAATAGAATAGTCAAAAACACTGATAGGAGCATATGAGTGCAGTTAATTTGGAATTTGCTAAGAGTTTGAATATTGAATCATACTAATGATATAAAAGGCAAGCAGATCTACATGACCATCAATTATAAAATAATTGAATAGGTACTAATTCACTTTACATGAATAACAAGAGTCAAAGATTATTTAGCTCTAAGTATAATATCAAGCCCATGAAACTTTCCAAATTAACTTTTATTTTGTTTTTGGAAATGGGAAATGGCTTAATAATGTCCAAATAGAGCAAAACTGTAGCAAAAACTGTTTAAATGTTTTACAATAGTTAAAACTAGCTTCTTCTTCTTCTTTTTTTTTTAAATTAGTTTTAAGAGTTCAGAACTAAGCCAGGGGCTAAAATGTTAATTTCTTTTTGTATATATCTATACTATTTAGTGGGTTTCTCAGGTGCTACTGGTGGTAAAGAACCTGCCTGCCAAGGCAGGGTTTGCAAGAGATGTGGTTTCAATCCCTGGGTCGGGGAAAATCCCCTGGAGAAGGAAATGGCAATCCACTCTGGTATTCTTGCCTGGAGAATCCCATAGACAGAGGAGCTTCCTGCAGACAGAGGAGCCTGGCAGGCTACAGTCATAGGCGCACAAGGAGTGGGACAGGACTGAAGTGACTTAGCATACACGCATGCATACTGTTTAGTAAGGACTTGTGATGAATCATTCTGATTGTGTTGCAAGTTGGCATTATATTTGTGTAATGAAATGTTTACTTTTTAAAGTGTTCTCAATATAGTCCCCATATTTAAATTACTTGTGCCAACGTCACAGGGCAAAAATGATAGAGCTGATGTAGCGGCAAGTGATAAAAATAAAAAAAAGAGAAAAATCCCTGCAGTTTGGAAAACTGAACTTATATTTCCCTAAACAGGGTACAACCTGAATCCCTAGAAACAACAGAGAAAAATGGCCTTAGCTAGTCAGTTACTCGACTGGCAATGTTTTCTTATTTAAATGCTCTCTAAGAGCCAAAGAAAAGACTATTAGGCAGTCAGCCATGTTTTCCTTTTGTTTCTGCTTAAACAAACCACTGATCTGGAACCAGAAAAGCTCTGCTCAAATAAGAATTTCACTGAACCAATTTCATTCAAATGTCATTTGAATGAAATTGTTCAGAATGCATTTGATGGTAATTAACATTTTTTGCTGTGCTAAATATTGCCCTGAAGTGAACCATTTGGAAACTGGAACAGATACACTCTGGGCAAATTCTAAAGTTTATATTTTAAAATCAGATGAATTATTCTACGTTATAATTTCGGTATGATGAAAATATGCAGGTATATCATGTTTCCTTGACATTGAGGTATTATATTTTTCTCTTTCATGTTGGACTAGATTAAGTGGACTATGCATTACACAGATAAAGTTTTAATAAAAAAATTAAAGTTTTAGTTATATATGTATGATTTTATAGATAAAAGTTATCTCAAATTTTCTATTTTGTATAGTGATGAAATTTGGCTACTTTTAAAATATCAATTCTATGAAACTATGTAACTTTCACCTAGAAAAGTTTTCTTCTTGACAGCTTATTGAGGAATAGAGAAACAAGCTAACAGAAAAGATTGTGAAGACAGTCTGTTTTTAAATGATTGCAGTATCAGAATAGCAAGATATTGGTAATGTTTGGTATCCATAGCAATTATTTATCAAATCAGCAATGATTTTAATTATTCTAATACTTTTTTCATAAAAAAGTTTTATATAATAGACCAGAAGGGTGTGAGATGCCTTCACAAAATCAAATGAGACAATTATTTTTAAACAGTGTTGTGAAGCCCAAATTATTGGTTTCAGATTGATATTTTCTCTATCGCTAGCCCCACCATCATTTGCAAGCTTTATTTCTGGTATTAAAATTTTGTTTGGCAGAGATGTTTTTGTTACCAAAAGGAACAAACAGCTGAGAGAGAGAGAGAGAGAGAGAGAGTTTTTAGTTTATACCTAACAGTATTTATTGATGATCTATATATGCAATATTAAGAACCAGACAACAGTGAATCAAAGATGATTAAGATCCAGAGTTTGGTGTCAAGAAAACAATTTTTGGGGCAATATTATTATATAGAAATGACTGAGCATGCACACATACAGGCACACTTGGTATTTTCCTTCTTTTGTTTCAATTTTTTTGTGTCATTCTGTTGCTTGATCTTAGTGCTTCCTTGAAGCTTTTTCCAGCTCACCCTCTTTTCTCCAAAGTACTCTACCACTTAAGTCTCTCATGTGTTAATTTTAGGGGCACATTTATATGTTGCTTTTTGTATTTATTCATGTATAAATTAATATTATATGGATTATTCTTCCTTGTAATAGTGGTTATTGATATATCTTACATTTTTAATGAAGTGCTTGTATGCAATATTTATAAAATTTGAATGACTGTTTTAAATATTGAAGAATTTATGTATAATCCATACATGCATCTAGTATTTTGTGCATGCTAAGTCGCTTCAGTCATGTCTGACTCTGTGTGAGCCTATGGACTATTGCCCACCAGGCTCCTCTGTCTATGGGATTCTCCAGGCAAGAATACTGGAGTTGAGTTACCATGCCTTCCTCCAGGGGATCTTTCTGACTAGGGCTCAAATCTGCGTCTCTTACTTCTCCTGCATTGGTAGATTTTTATTTTCATTTTTTTTTTTTTACCACTAAGGCCACTTGAGAAGCCCCACAGCTAGCATTAGTTTGTATTAAATTGAAAACAAAATGGCAATCAGCACCTAAATTATTTTCAAAAATGAAAATGTACTAAAATTATCATAAAAATGAAGCATAACAGGATGCACATCGTTATTTCATTAGTGATATATATATTTAATGTGTAATATTTTACTAGTTTCCATTTTACTTATATCCTAAAGTTTCTGATTTTCAGTGAAAAGATAATAAAAAAATAAGTCAGAGAGAGATCTACCTGGAAATACTAATAACCTAATTAGGGAAAACACACATTAAGGTTACTTACTGGGAAGTTCTGGCGGAAGAGTTGGGACTAACGTTGGTTCTGGATAGACACTCACATTGCAAATCCCATATGTTAGGCTAATGTCATCCAATGCTATATCACTCAGGAACTGGTTTTTAAACCCATAGAAAGCAATCTGTAATTCAGAGAGGTACATAAAATGATTCCACTTTAATCTTTTCTGATTGATTCTTCTTATAGCCCAGTATTCTCTGGAGAATCAACACTGTCATATCCAAGTAAATGTGGACAAGTTATCACACAGTGAAATATTGCTTTTCAAGGTCCTTTGGCTGAGTCCAGCTCCCTAACCATGCGTTCACGATGGTCTAAATTTTTGCTAGTGTCTTCTTTCTGTGTTAGGCAACATCATCACAATTTCTCTATGTCTCTAGCTTTTTCTTTCATGATATTGTCATGCTCCATTGTACTCTGTCACATATACACATCATCTTGCAGGGACAGCAACCTTATTCTAGGTTCTTTCCACGACATTATTAAAAATCCAGGTAGCTGTCTGCCTTCCTAGCGCATACAACCCTGAAGAGAGTAAAAGTCAGTCTGTCATGTCCAACTCTTTGCAATCTCTTGGACTATACAGTCCATGGAATTTTCCAGGCCAGAATACTGGAGTGGGTAGCCTTTCTCTTCTTCAGGGGATATTTCCAACCCAGGAATTAAACCAGGGTCTCCTGCATTGCAGGTGGATTCTTTACCAACTGAGCTTTCAGAGAAACCCTTGGAGCATACAACCCTGAAGAGAAGGCACATAGATTAGGTAATTTAAAAGAGAGAAGAAGAAAACAAGAGGCAATATGAATATGATATAGTTATTCAGAGCCAGATAGTGGCTCTGAATAAGAATGGTAAAGAATCTGTCAGTGCAGGAGACACAAGAGAGTTAGATTCCTGGGCTGGGAAGATCCCCTGGAGTGGGGAATGCCTGCTGGTACTGGTCGTAATTGACCTGGGAAGTTTGTGTGAGATATATTTCAAAGGTGATGACCAGAGGACACAGACCCAGACCTGGGGGAAGGCCCAGTGTTCAGATGAAACATATTAGGTTCTTAAGAACAGTGGGTATTTTTGACTGGACTTTGTTGGATCCTCTCCTGTCTGGGAAAGGAAAAACATAAACTGAATACCTGATGTGCTAATTGCTATGCAAGGTGCATTGTATACATTATCTTATTTAATTTTTCTGACACTAATTAAATTGAATTTACAGTCATCTATTCACTCGTTTGTTCATTCATTCTACCTACTTCTTGGTAGACTCTATTCCATGTAAGAATTATCTTTTCCTTTCAGATACACACAAGTTGAATGTCAAAGAGACTACAGTAACTTTTCCAAGACTTTGTAACTGAAGTGGCAAAGCCAACGTGTAAATATTTATAGAACTCAGTCTTCTTACTCTGCCTGATGAAAAAGTGGATGAGTTTTGTGACTTTTAAGACTCTCCATGAGTTGCCCAAGATTTAGCTACTGGAATACCTATCTTCCTGTTTCTGCCATCTTTTTGTTCTTTCATGTTCCATTTTCCTTTACCCTTCCTTGAATTGTCAGAAAATTAAGGTGGAAAAGAAAACTTTACAGAATATAGAATCAGAAGAAAGAAGATAAGGAAAAAGGATAGAAAAAAAAAAAAGAAAGCTGGGAGGAATACAAATGAGAGTCACTGATTATCGCCTGCTTTATATCAAGTCAAAGGAAAGCACTAAATCTTCACTGATGACAATGTCTGTCCAAACATACATCTTCTGAAAGTTATACTCTTGTATCTGAAATTGCCCAATTAAAATATTGTTAATTTG
This sequence comes from Oreotragus oreotragus, assembly GCA_006410675.1. Lineage (NCBI taxonomy): Eukaryota > Metazoa > Chordata > Mammalia > Artiodactyla > Bovidae > Oreotragus > Oreotragus oreotragus. The sequence continues at coordinate 240,930 of SJYX01002896.1, read as the reverse complement.
GTCAAGCTATTAGCTTATATGATCTTATATTTTAATTGCAAACACCCTTGGGAAGAGAACACATTAAGCTATTATGTGAAAAATTAATTCACCCTAAAGTGAAATAAATGATCAGAGACTTCCCAGTGATACAGCTCATAGAACTTGTCTCTAGAGGAAATATATGGTGATTAAGTCAGAATGGGGAAGTGTGTGTGGATACTGGTGGGTGTGGATGTTCTAACAGGAAAAGATGATTCCCTAGAAAAGTGTAGGGGTCATTTAGGTGGTGTTTTTGAAAAGTTGAAAATCTAGTTAGGCAGTGGGATAGGAAGACATGGTTGGCTTGTGCTAGAAAGTTGCTGAAGAAAGCTGAAATATCCTTCAAGTTCTCTATGAATTTTATGGCTCATTATAAGTAGTACTTCCATGTAGTAAATTGTTCCTCAGTAAGTGGTTTTTAATGTCAGTGAATAATTGAAAATAGAGGAACTCAAATATTAAAAAAAGGGGAAGAACAGGAAAGAAGAGAAAAGGACTTAGCTATACCCAGAAAGTAAGTTGTTTTTCACATATCACCATAAACTATAATTGTATAATTATAATTTTATAATTATAATTTTTATAATACAAATACATGGTTATAAAGTGTTTTGCCCACCTTAAATTCCACTGTTTCATTTAATGTTACTTGTCCATAGTTCCAATTTTGTCCATAATTTCCTTCTTTTTGGAAAATTGTCTTCCCTGTGCTTTGGTCACTGCTGATATTAATGCTTAGTTTGTAAACATTTTCACCATACATATAATACCTAGTTTGGAAACAAGCAAAAATTAATCAATTCCTACAACATTAGAAAAAAAAATATATTTTTTCATATATGTAGATATATTAGGGTTCTTCTAAATCCTTCACTCAAATACCTCTTTTCTCTTGGGTGAGGGAGCTGCTAGAGAAAAGAAAGTTTTCAGTATTTGCTACTCTATGAATGGGAAAAATAATGACTAATGCATTAAAACTTGGGGCAACATTTTAGTAAAATTTGAGCCTGGCAATGTAAGAAAAGCATCACTCATGTGTCTATAACATACCAGAACCTAAGGCAGGCTTGTTCGGGAGTGGGATCTAAAGGGAGAGTTAAAAGTCCTACTCTCTCTCGTCTTCCTCCTGGTCCAGTTGGGGTGGAAATGTAAAATCCTGTAAAAAACAACAAAAACATTTTGCTTCACTTAAATATTAGCAATGTTTTTGGTGCGAAATGACAGCTGTGCTTTCCTTCTATATAATTTATAAACTGGAAAGCACAACTTTAACATGAAAATATCACGAAACACGTTTAGGTAGAATGGAAAGGAGCTATACCAGAAGCCAGGAGGCAACTTCCATAATCAATTGTTATTTAAGAAAGTCACTTCTCAACTTTGGACTTCCCAATAGCCTTGAACTGGAACATCCTTTAGGATATAACAAAATCTAAGTTACTAAGAGTTCACATGACGGTTTCATCTTATTACTTTGAGCAAATACCACTTTAGTCCCGGTTTATTAGATGTTTTGAGTATTCACTCCTTTAGAGGCAATAGGACCATGAAGATATTTAAATATGCTGATTGACTAACTCACTTAAGCCAAGTACTTAAACACAAATTCGAAGGGAAAGTTCAATTCCTTCTACTGGAGTTTCCCTTACAATTGTACCTGTCACTAATTTTTGAGGTCATTTAAGTCAAATTAACATCTTCAGAAAATCCTTTTTGGTCTTCCCAACTAGATGTGACTCTTGAATTCTTAGTTACACTTGTACTTCTCTGATATCACTTAGAGTATTCCACCATGTATTAAATTTATATGCATATGTGATGTTAAAAAGTTTGGATAAAAGAAAGACATTTGGTACATTTTCTTAATTCTCTGTGTGGATTAGCTAAAATTATTTAATATACTCATGCTACATTAATTTGGCTTTTTATTTTTACATTTATTAAACTACTACACAACTGAAATAATTAAGTAGGTATTTTCCACAACCCTATGGGGAATTATAGGTTAAATGATAATGCTTTTAAAATATCTTTGATAATTCTTGGCATTAACCTCCAGAGTCAGCTTCAAAATTTGTAAGTTAAGCATTCAGTGAGTTTTTGTAAGCCATTTGGTTTCTCTTACAACGTCCATCTATCCTTTTATTCTGCTTATTTCTTCATGAACTGAACCTAACCTCTGCCCTTCAAACACTCCAACCTCCAAAGAAGTTGTAGTACTACTTCTCTTTCAAAGAGAAGTAGTGTTGGATGTTGATGTAGAGACAGCAGAAATTGCAGAGAGAGTAGAACTTTCTGGAAAACTGGAGGGCCCTCTCAAAAAGAAAATACTATTCTAAGAATCACTTTGTGAGTTTGTGGGTGCATATAAAATTAACTGAAGCTTCCCTGATGGCTCAGACGGTAAAGCGTCTGTCTACGATGCGGGAGACCGGGGTTCAATCCCTGGGTTGGGAAAATTCCTTGGAGAAGGAAATGGCAATCCACTCCAGTACTATTGCCTGGAAAATCCCATGGACAGAGGAGCCTGGTAGGCTACAATCCATGGGGTTGCAAAGAGTCGCACACGAATCTGGTAGATAAATATCAAAAGTTTTAGATTGAGAATGGTGCAAATTCAGCCAGGTTCTCTCAATATTAAAAAGCAACATGATTTTCTGAAATTCAACATCACAGGAAAGATAAGGACATAAGGACAATTTTACTTTGAAACACTGAAATTACTCTTATTTTAAATTGGTTTATAGGCTAAGTAAAATGCAGATATCCCAAAGACAACATGCTTTTGAAAATTGAATCTATAACTATTTTCCTCTCTGACATAATATTTAGAACAGTATCACAGCCAATTTGTTTCTGTTGAATGTTTCTGTGGTATGCAAAGAAAATAGTTATGATACCTAATATGTATAAAGCATTTTTCATATGCCAGGCATTTTCCTAAGATTTTAAAAAACATTTTAATTTAATGTTCATAATATTCCTCCAAAGTCAGGTTCTATTATCATCAACCCATTTTCCCAGTGAGGAAACTGAGATCGATGATGAGATGATTAATGATGACGAGTCATCTAACAGAATAGATTTAAATGGCAGAGCTCAAATGTAAACCTAGCTATGACTTCAGGGTCTCTATTTTAATGATCCTTACTACTATACAGTGCTAGCTAGCTCCCAAGTGTTGGAATGATTATGATTTCATTGAGAAAGGCCAACAAAGAATACTTTCTTCATCTCTTCTAGCTCTTTTGTGACTCCTCCATTTCTGAAATTTTTATGTCACTCATCTCATATCCCTGAATGTTCTGGACAAAGGGGTCTCTGCTGAGCACCCCAGGCTGTTGCCCTGTATCAGCACCAACGTCTCCACCAGTTGCTTTTGTTTCTAAGAAGAACAGAGAAACGGAGCATTGACAAGACAGAGATTTCAAAGCAGGTGCTCCACCAGGAGAAACTTCTTCAGAAAGACTCAGAGAGTTAAGGGGCTTAGCTGTTCTTCCCTAAAGCAATGCTAATTCAAAGTTTATCTGTTTCATTTAGGCCTACCTGTCATTTAAAGTGAAAGTAAAGAACAAAAAAAAATCCTGCATGGATAAGAGGAACAGCAGGAAAGATTTAATTCCCTTCCATCTCAGAGGCAGGATGTCTGACACATAAAAAGCAAGCTGGAAGAAAAATACCCCTTGGAGGGGAATGACTGCTAGATTATGAAATCACTGGTATGAGACTTGGGAAGGACCTATTAAGGCCTCTCATCCGTTCTCATTACACTGCTGCCTCTGGCGGGCTCTCAACTGCTCTGATTCATCCCATTTTAAATAACTCCTGCTTCACAACCTTCTCCTGAGACTGCATTTCCAACCCATAGCTAGCTCCCAAGTGTTGGAATGATTATGATTTCATTGAGAAAGGCCAACAAAGAATACTTTCTTCATCTCTTCTAGCTCTTTTGTGACTCCTCCATTTCTGAAATTTTTATGTCACTCATCTCATATCCCTGAATGTTCTGGACAAAGGGGTCTCTGCTGAGCACCCCAAGCTGCTGCCCTGTATCAGCACCAACGTCTCCACCAGTTGCTTTTGTTTCTAAGAAGAACAGAGAAACGGAGCATTGACAAGACAGAGATTTCAAAGCAGGTGCTCCACCAGGAGAAACTTCTTCAGAAAGACTCAGAGAGTTAAGGGGCTTAGCTGTTCTTCCCTAAAGCAATGCTAATTCAAAGTTTATCTGTTTCATTTAGGCCTACCTGTCATTTAAAGTGAAAGTAAAGAACAAAAAAAAATCCTGCATGGATAAGAGGAACAGCAGGAACGATTTAATTCCCTTCCATCTCAGAGGCAGGATGTCTGACACATAAAAAGCAAGCTGGAAGAAAAATACCCCTTGGAGGGGAATGACTGCTAGATTATGAAATCACTGGTATGAGACTTGGGAAGGACCTATTAAGGCCTCTCATCCGTTCTCATTACACTGCTGCCTCTGGCGGGCTCTCAACTGCTCTGATTCATCCCATTTTAAATAACTCCTGCTTCACAACCTTCTCCTGAGACTGCATTTCCAACCCGACTGTTTAAAACCTCCACCTGACATTCAACCTGTCTCACTTTGGTCAGTTTCATCTTTTTTCTTTTGTGATTTAATCTGTTGGCAAGCCAAAATCGTTTTTCTCCTCTAATGTACTTATAGTCTTCAAATATCAGTGGAATGATTTTTCTCTCTTATTATGATGACATAAAAGGAGAAAATGATAATTTGAACATCAAAGATTTCAACTACATAAAAGCTATCTGTCAGAGTCAATAGATATAGGTGCTTTCTGTACTTCCCTCTAACTACTCTTGTTCAAGTGTGAGAGATAATTTTTTTTATTATAGTTAAGGAAAAAAAGTGGTCAAATTATTTGACTGTTTTAGGTCAGGATTCTCTAGAGAGTTGGGGGTGATTATCACTTGGGGGTTAGTCTTCAGCTGTGCAGATTACTAATTTATCCCTAGAGGACCAGGCTGTGGGAAATCACTGATTCAAAGGAGAATAATTATGCATAAGATGACACATGTCATAATATTTAGTTTTAAACATGCAATTCTAATGAGATTGGCCATCTATGCAGAGCATATATGTATTTTTTTATCCATAGGGTCACACTGGTAACTAATTTAGCAGGATCCTGTTAACATTACTTTTAGATTATATCCAGAATCTGACCTCATATCACCACATGTGAGTCCCATGGCCTCTTTTCTGGATTAAGTGATAACTTTTCACTGGTTTCCTTGACAACTCTCTTGCCCTTCCATAAACTATTCTACCAATCAAAGTGAATCTTCTCATTCCTACACTTAAACGTCAATGGCTCCTCACTTCACTGGGGAAAAGGGCAGAACCATGGAAGATTCATTATTATCTGAACCCTACTAGCCCTATTGATTCTGTTTCAGCAATGCTGGTTTCCTGGTTTTCCTTCATGCAGTTCAGGCATGCGTCTTTTAGAGCCTTTACTCTGCGTGTTTCCTATGCCTGGAGTAATCTGTATGTGCCGTAAAGTTTTGATTCAAATGTCACTTATTGTTTCAATGACACTCAACCTAATGACTGTATTTTAATTTGCAGAAACAACTCAACACCTGCCCTCCCCACTGGCCTTACTAAGCTCTGTATTTTCCCCTAAGTACTCATTAACATTAAACAGATGCCCAAAATGTGATGATTTGTGATGTATAGTGCTTATTTCCTGTTTTTCTTTGCTATAAAATGTGTTCCGTAAGAGAAGAAAATCTGGTTTCTTTTATTCACAGATACATCCAGAGGTCTTGAACAGGGCCTGGACTCAAAAACATACTTCTTAAATAAAGGAGTGAATGAATACATGGAGTGGGAGTTTCAACGATTTCTTAGAGAAACAGATCAAAAGCAGTCACATTCTTGTTAAGAAATACTTCATGAACTGTAATTTGTGTGAACTGTATTTTGTTATACTGGGCTGCATTTTCTAAGGAACTAGGATTATTCAGATACATTTCTATATTAAAAAGGTGTACTCTTACTAGGTGTAATTTGCAATTGACATTAGATCAGCTAGTTAATTTTCAGGTTATTAAAACATGGATATTGATCTATGTAATATGTGCTGCTATACTTAGTTGCTCAGTCATGTCCGACTCTTTGCGACCCCATGGATTGTAGCCTGCCAGGCTCCTCTGTCATGAGGATCCTCCAGGCAAGAATACTGGAGTGGGTTGCCATGCCCTCTTCCAGGGAATCTTCCCAACCCAGGGATCGAACCCAGGTCTCCTGCATTGCAGGTTGATTGTTGACTGTCTGAGTCACCAGGGAATATTAAATTATGATGCACATGTGCTCAGGCTATTTTTATGTTATAAGCAGTTTCATGTAGTCAATCACTTACTAAAAATGACTTATTGAGTCAAAACTGTAGACATTCACTCATTAATTAAAAATAATTTTACATGTTATATTCTGGCACTGAAAATGCACTAGCATCTCAAAGATGAAAAAGACAAGGTTCTCGTTCCTGAAGAGAACATTGTGATGAAAAGAAACAAGTAAGCAGATATAAGGTCATGTGATAGGAAAAATAAAAGAGGTCCTTTAAAGCTTAATGGAGAGGAAGATTTTCACTTGGAAGTTCCAGAAAGGCTTTGTAGAAATTATGATGTGTGATTCATGTCCTCAATACTTAGAATCATGTTTAGTTAAAAGAAGCATTTAATATGTGTTTTTTGAATTGAATTGAAATCTCAATAGCAAACCATATAATAGGATAGATTTTGTCTAAGAAAATCATCTAAAAGCATGAATTTCTATTCTGTCCTCTTTGTAATTTTCTGTTTCTTAAACGGCTTCCCTGGTAGCTCAGCTGGTAAGATCAAAAGCAATGCACCTGCATTGCTTTTTTGAATTGAATCCACCTGCAATGCAGGAGAGTCTGGTTTGATTCCTGGGTCTGGAAGATCTGCTGGAGAAGGGATAGGCTACCCACCCCAGTATTCTTGAGCTTCTCTGGTGGCTCAGCTGGTAAAGAATCCACCTGCAATGCGGAGACCTGGGCTGTATCCCTGGGTTGGGAAGATCCCCTGGAGAAGGGAAAGGCTACCCAATCCAGTATTCTGGCCTGGAGAATTCCATGGACTCCATGGGGTTGCAAAGAGTTGGACATGACTGAGCAACTTTCACTTTACTTTGTAAGATTCATATTACATCTGGATTTGTAGTTAGATCTACTTCTGCTTCACTGACAATGCTAAAGCCTTTGACTGCATGGATCACAACAAACTGTGGAAAATTCTTAAAGTGATGGGAATACCAGACCACCTACCTATCTCCTGAGAAACCTGTACGCAGATCAAGAAGCAACAGGCAGGACACGGAACAGATTGGTTCAAAATTGGGAAAGGAGTATGACAAGGCTGTATATTGTCACCTTGCTTATTTAACATGTATGCAGAGTAAATCACTGAAATGATGGGCTGGATGAATCACAAGCTGTAATCAGACTCTTGGGAGAAATATAATAACCTCAGGTAGGCAGACAATATCATTCTAACGGCAAAAAATGAAGAGGAACTAACAAAGTTCTTGGTGAGGGTTAAAGAGGGAAGCAAAAAAGCTGGTGTAAAGCTCAACATTCAAAAAACTATTAATACGATCATGGCATCCAGTTCCATCACTTCATGGCAATGGCAGGAAAAAAGTGGAAGCAGCAACAGAGTTTATTGTCTTGGGCTTCAAAATCACTGAGGACAGTGACTACAGTCATGGGATTAAAAGACATTTTCTCCTTGGAAGGAAAGCTATGACAAACCGTGGTAGCATATTAAAATGGTGAGACATAACCTTGCCAAAAATGTCCATCTAGTCAAAGCTATGGTTTTTTGCATCATGTATAGATGTGAGAGTTGGACGATAAAGAAAGCTGAGCACCAAAAAACTGATGCTTTTAAACTGTGGTGATGGAGGACTCTTCAGAGTCTCTTGGACAGAAAGGAGATCAAACCAGTCGATCCTAAAAGAAATCAATCCTGAATATTCATCGTAAAGACTGATGCTGAAGTTGAAGTTCCAATACTTTGGCCACCTGATGTGAAGAGCTGACTCATTGGGAAAAGACCCTGATGCTGGGAAAAAATAAAGGCAAAAGGAGAAGGGGGTGACAGAGGATGAGATGGTTAGATAACAACTCAACGGACACGAACCTCAGCAAACTCTGAGAGACAGTGAAGGACAGGGAAGGCTGGTGTGCTGCAGACCATGGGGTCAAAAGGAGTCAGACACAACTTAGCAACTGAACAACAATAACAGATATTATGAATACATGCATCCAAGGTATTTGTAGTTGGCCTTCTCACTACAAGTTCCTTATTCCTTAATAATCCCCAATAATTTCTGGTCTTGAGAGTCAAATTTTATGATCTTAATGTTAATATTTCCACTTGAAATCCAGTTCTAATATCTCACTTATGTGACAAGTATATTTACAAAACATCACCTTTCCCTTCAGTTCAGTTCAGTCGCTCAGTTGTGTCCTGCTCTTTGTGGCCCCATGGACTGCAGCAGGCCAGGCCTCCCTGTCCATCACCAACTCCCGGAATTTACCCAAAATCATGTCCATTGAGTCGGTGATGCCATCCAACCATCTTATCCTCTAGGACCATGCTTTAAAATCAGATCTTCCATAGTTTTTCTCTTATGGTCTGAATGGTGGTCTCCCTCCTGCCCCCAATATGCTGAAACCCTAAACCCCAATGTGATGAGAGTAGAGATGAGTCCTTTGGAGGGTAACCACTTCATGAAGGTGAGCCCTCATAATGGTATAAGTGATCTTATAAGAAGAGACAGGAGAGATCTCTCTCTTATGTTCTCTCTCTCTGCTATATGAGGATATAGTAAGGAGGCTGGTGTCTGTGAACCAAAAGGAGGGCTCTCATCAGAACCACACCATGCTGGCACCCTGACCTCGGACTTCCTGTCTTCAGATTGTGAAAAATAAATATTGACTGTTTAAGAAAATCAATCTCTAAAATTCAGTTATAGCAGCCTGAACAGTCTAAGAAGGCTTATCAGAAGTAAACCTGCCTCGTTATCTGTATTTCAAGATGGTATGATATTGATCTATTGAAAAGTCATAAAAAACTAATTTCAGCAAAGCTGCAAGGCACAAGGTCAATATTCAAAAGCAACTGGATTTCTATACACTAGCAGTGAACAATGAGAAAATGAAATTAAGACATAGTAGATCAAAGTTCAGAAAAGTTAATTACCTCCCACAAGTCCACTTAGTTAATAATAAGTGGCAAATCTAGGGCAACAACCCGTCCCTTTGTCTCTAACGGCCTCTGTGTTCTTTTCAATATTTTGTGAATATATAAGGTAAAAAATACATTTCTTGAAATACTTTTACTTGCATAATTGATACCATTTTCAGTTAAATTCATTTTATTAGTTCATGATCAAAAAAATCTGCATTTAATACTGCTCAATTTGCATTTAAATTTGGACTTAATACTGCTCAATTTGATCTGTGGAACATGATGCCACACTTTTTTCTTGGTTTCTGAATTAAATATGAATTATACCTGACTCATTGCCAAAAGTGTGGTCAAAAGTTGGTCCAGTAGATGGAGGAAAGGTGCTTCCCTGAGTCCTTTCCCATTCATTGTCATCATTTAGATCCTGGATCCAGAAACAGAAGCCATCTTCAAAATTACAGTTGATTTTCTCATAATCTGTAAATTAAAAATTTGCTTCAAATTGAGTCAATGATATGACTAATTATAATAGATTGAATTGAAAATAATATATACTTATACAGTTTATAATCAAGTGACATGCACAGAATTATTTTTTAAAATTAATGCTGGCTGTTTAATATTATTTAGTTAAAAAAAAAAAACAGCTTTTGTTGCCAACAGTGTTAATATGTTTCTTATGCCCCATTAGGGCTTTAGCCAAGACAAGCTTTTTGTTCTTATTGTTCTTTAAATTTTATAGCTTACCTCTGTTGACTTACCTGCATAAACTTCATCCCCATTTTTTCTCCCCCTATCTATTTACTAAATTTAATACTCTGGTCAAAATTGAATTGATGTGGAACATTCTCAGAATTAGTTTTATGCTAATTTTAAATCTTTGAGTACTTGCAGTATAAAAGTTTAATTTAATTTTTCTATTGAATTATATATTTTTTCAAATTGGTTATTTCCTTGTTTTGAAGGATATGAGTGATTTTCTAAATTCTCATTTCTTTCCAAGTATCAAGTGGAGAAATGTGTTCTTAAGAGATACTCATTGAAGAACTTGCACAATGAAATAGATAATGATCCTTTTCTAAAATATTAGGTTCTGTTGCTTTTAAAATTCCATTATAGCATTAAAGCACCTGAAGATTC
>SJYX01002896.1:210951-222954 GCA_006410675.1 Oreotragus oreotragus | reverse complement strand
AAGTTAAATAAGCAGGGTGACAATATACAGCCTTGATGTACTCCTTTTTCTATTTGGAACCAGTCTGTTGTTCCGTGTCCAGTTCTAACTGTTGCTTCCTGACCTGCATACAGATTTCTCAAGAGGCAGTTGAGGTGGTCTAGTTGCTTAAAGGATGTGAATATTTAAGAAATTTTGCCTCAAAGCTATCTGCCTATCTTTCTTGCTTTTTTTTCTATAGCAATAAAGTTTTTGGGGAAAATGACTTCTGGTAGGATCTGACTGTGGCTATTGGTTCAATAGGGACTTCCTTCATGTCTTAGTAGTAAAGAATCTGCCTACCAATGCAGTAGATGTGGGTTTGTTCCCTGGGTCAGGAAGATATCTTGAGAAAGAAGTGGCAGCCCACTCCAATATTCTTGCCTTGGAAATCCAATGAACAGAGTAGCCTGGGAGGCTAGTGTCCATGAGATTGCAAAGAGTTGGATATGATTGAGTGACTAATACACACACACCACAGTGTGATTATTTTTGTCATAGGACAAATTGACAATTCAAGACGAGCCTCAAGAAGATCCATTATGTTTATCACATATCTTCAGCTATACTGTGCCCATTTTTGTGTGATTCAGTTTTAAAAACATGGTCTTAAACTATAACCTCCAGTACTAAGAATATGATAACAGTCCTTTGGTCTAATAGTCCTTTGGGAATGGAATAACAGCTAAGCATTTAGGGTATAAAGAAACGAGTAATAAGTACACACACACGGAAAAAATGAATTTCTGAGAGTGGCAACTTGAAATTACTTTCAGCATTCTCTGAAGGTTGTTTCTTATGTCTTTCTTTGCAGATCCATAAATATATATATATGTATTTTTGAATAAAATATTAACTGAATATTTATCATCTTCTATAATTTTTATTATAGGGGACTGGAATGTAAAAGTAGGAAGTCAAGAAACACCTGGAGTAACAGGCAAATTTGGCCTTGAGTACAGAATGAAGCAGGGCAAAGGTTAATAGAGTTTTGCTAAGAGAATGCAGTGATCATAGCAAACACCCTCTTCCAACAAAACAACAGAAGACTCTACACATGGACATCACCAGATGGTCAACACCAAAATTGGATTGATTCTATTCTTTGCAGCAAAAATGTAGAAGCTCTATACAGTCAGCGAAAACAAGACTGCGAGCTGACTGTGGCTCAGATCATGAACTCCTTATTGCCAAATTCAGACTTTAATTGAAGAAAGTGGGGAAAATCACTAGACCATTCAGGTATGACCTAAATCAAATCCCTTATGATTATACAGTGGAAGTGAGAAATAGATTTAAGGGCCTAGGTCTGATAGACAGAGTGCCTGATGAACTATGGATGGAGGTTCATGACACTGTACAGGAGGCAGTGATCAAGACCATCCCCAAGAAAAAAAATGCAAAAAAGCAAAATGGCTGTTTGAGGAGGTTTTAAAAATAGCTGTGAAAAGAATAGAAGTGAAAAGCAAAGGAGAAAAGGAAAGATATACCCATTTGAATCCAGAGTTCAAAAGAATAGCAAGAGAGATAAGAAAGCTTTCCTCAGTGATCAGTGCAAAGAAATAGAGGAAAACAACAGAATGGGAAAAACTAGAGATCTCTTCAGGAAAAATAGAGATGCCAAGGGAACATTTCATGCAAAGATGGGCTCAATAAAGGACAGAAATGATATGGACCTAACAGAAGCAGAAGATATTAAGAAGAGGTAGCAAGAATATACAAAAGAACTATACAAAAAATCTTCACGACCCAGATGATCACAATGGTGTGATCCCTCACCTAGAGCCAGACATCCTGGAACTCAAAGTCAAGTGGGCCTTAGGAAGTATCACTACAAACAAAGCTAGTGGAAGTGATGAATTTCCAGTTGAGCTATTTCAAATTCTAAAAGATGATGCTGTAAAAGTGGTGCACTCAACATGCCAGCAAATTTGGAAAACTCAGCAGTGGCCACAGGACTGGAAAAGGTCAGTTTTCTTTCCAATTCCAAAGAAAGGCAATGACAAAGAATGCTCAAACTACCGCCCAATTGTACTCTTCTCACATGCTAGTAAAGTGATGCTTAAAATTCTCCATCCCAGGCTTCAACAATATGTGAACTGTGAGTTTCCAGATGTTCAGGCTGGTTTTAGAAAAGGCAGAAAAACCAGTGATCAAATTGCCAACATCCGCTGGATCATTGAAAAAACAAGAGAGTTGCAGAAAAAAAAATATATATTTCCACTTTATTGACTATGTCAAAGCCATTGTGTGGATCACAACAAACTGTGGAAAATTCTGAAAGAGATGGGAATACCAGACCACCTGACCTGTCTCTTGAGAAACCTATATGCAGGTCAGGAAGAAACAGTTAGAACTGGACGTGGAACAACAGACTGGTTCCAAATAGGGAAAGGAGTACTTCAAAGCTATATATTGTCACCCTGCTTATTTAACTTATATGCAGGATACCTCATGAAAAACGCTGGACTGGATGAAGCACAAGCTGGAGTCAAGATTGCCGGGAGAAATATGAAAAACCTCAAATATGCAGATGACACCGCCTTTGTGAAAGATAGTGAAGAGGAAATAAAGAGCCTCTTGATGAAAGTGAACGAAGAGACTGAAAAAAGTTGGCTTAAAGCTCAACATTCAGAAAACTAAGATTATTGTACCTGGTAGCATCACTTCAAGGCAAAAATGGGGAAACAGTAGAAACAGTGAGAGACTTTTATTTTCTGAGGCTCCAAAATCACTGTAGATGGTGACTTCAGCCATGAAATTAAAAGATGCTTTCTCCTTGGATGAAAAGTTATGACCAACCTAGACAGCATATTAAAAAGCAGAGACATTACTTTGCCAACAAAGGTCCCTGTAGTCAAAACTATGGTTTTTCCAGTAGTCATGTATGGATGTGAGAACTGGACTGTGAAGAAGGCTGAGTGCTGAAAAACTGATGTTTTTGAACTGTGGTGTTGGAGAAGACTCTTGAGAGTCCCTTGGACTGCAAGGAGATCCAACCAGTCCATCCTAAAGGAGATCAGTCCTGAGTATTCACTGGAAGGACTGATGTTGAAGCTGAAACTCCAATCCTTTGGCCACTGGATGCAAATGACTGACTCATCGCAAAAAACCCTGATGCCGGGAAAGATTTAAGGCGGGAGGAAAATGGGGAGACTGAGGATGAGGTGGTTGGATGGCATCACCAACTCAATGGACATGAGTTTTAGTAAATTCTAGGAGTTGGTGATGTACAGGGAGGCCTGACATGCTGCGGTTCATGGGGTTGCAAAGAGTCGGACATGACTGAACGACTGAACTGAACTGAATCATTTTAATACCCAGCACTGATAACAATTAACACTAATGAATTTAAGATTGTTCCTTTATAACTACAACTTAAAGAAAACATTTTTGAACTATCCTGTTAATTTATTCTAATTTACCCTGATTCTCATACTTACTTGGAAATAAGTATTTCCAAATACTTCCTACTGCTCTCTATATCATCTGTCATTATGAAATGCCCATCTTCCTCTGAAACTTTCCACAAGAGAACTTTTACATCATGACTTTATATAAAAATGATTGAAAAATGGCTTTAAAATTTGTTTATATTGACATATTCCTAATCAAGTATGCAATAGCTATTTTATGGTGCTGGAAACTTGTATTTTTTTTATATTTTTTTACATAATCTGATTTTCATTGCTTTAATTAAAATATCTGTTTATTTCCATGTTATAAAGGTAATTATCTTTATTCTGAATTGTAAGTTAATAAAAGTAAATTTGTACATATCTCCCACAGAAAGAAACTTACTGAAATATTTAGAAAATAGATAAAAGTATCAGCATATTTAAAAAACAAATTACTTTTAAAACTGTAATAAATATTATTGATCTCCATTGAATAACTACTATATATCATATAATATATAAACCTGTTGATTTGAATTTAAAACAAAAATACAAAATTTTTACAATATATCAGGCATGTGCTAGAATCTAGAGGTAAGATAGTTTAACCTATCTTCAAACAAGGTATTATTTTAAAATTTAAATTGTAATTTTAATAACAATGCCATTTCTCGTATTTTTTCAAGTTAAACTAATATATTTAATTTAAAAAACCTTGAAATATTTTCACATTTCAAAAAGACCTTAAAAACTAAACAACTACCTTTTAATTATAATTTAAATTAGTTTTCTTGTTTTTTTTTTCTATTTTCTATTTGGATATTTAGTTTTCTTATCGGATATTTATGATAATTATTTATGCATTATTCATATCACTATATCTAATGACTCAAAGATTTTGTTATATATTTCTGATGATCTAAGCATGTGAAAATAAGTAAAAATAACATTCAGGCAAATGGTAGCTGTAGAGAAGAGAGCATGAGGGTAATTTCACCTACCACTTTGGCCAGTTAACCTCTATGAATTTAGCTTTTATCATCCATAAAATAAAGATTGTAACAACACCTACATAATATGGTTTATAGGAGCATTTTTTCGAGTTAAGGTAGTGATTACACTACTTTGAATATTTCAAATGATCAAAGTATGCTAAATTTTATTATTAACATCACATTGGCCCTTGGAGAAATTTACATGAGCTGGGTTATTTATCCAGCTATGTAAATATTTATATTGACATAATTGGAATGAACTTGATTTATCAACTACAGAAATAAGTAGATTATGAAATGACTGGCCCATTTATTTAAGCCTAATGTGACTTAACATGAGTTCATCTGTTTTATGTATACTCATTATTATATTTGTACTTGGAGCTTTTAAAACACAATGAATTAGTACACTGTGTTTGAAGTCAAGACTGTTTGGGTCTGATTTCTATCTCCAACACTAACTACCTTTGTGGACTTGTTGTCATTCAACTTATTGGACATTACTTTCCTCTCTTGTAATGCATATTTTGCAGATTTATTAAAAATGTTAAATAAGATATCCACACAGAGCACTCAGTATGTTGAGTGCCGTATTAAAAGCACCCAATAAAAAGTATGTGTTATTATCATATGCTCAAATATTTCTCAGAATCAATAAGTCAATCAAAACATGTGTTAGATAAGACCTACTTTTCATTACTCATAATTGCAATTTAAAATCCAAAATTATATATATATGTATATACAGCTCGGCTATACTGGTGGCTCAGCGGTAAAGAATCCACCTGCAGTGCAGGAGCTGCAGGAAACACAGATCCAATCCCTGAGTCAGGAAGATCTCCTGGAGGAGGGCATGGCAACCCACTCCAGCATTCTTGCCTGGAGAATTCCATGGACAGAGAAGCCTGGCGGGCTACAGTCCATAGGATCGCAAAGAGTCAGACACGACTGAAATGACTTGGCATTCATGAATATATGGAGCTATTATTTAAACTTTAATGAGAGATACCTCTTGTAACCTCCTCTTAGCTCTGTACTTGATTATTTTTCAAAAGTGTGAGGAAAACTAGTCATTCCCTGGATTTCACTGCCACATTCATCTTTATTTCCTCCTTCATTCCTATTTTATTTTCACTCCCATTTTTTTTGGCTACCATGAATAGGTCTATGCATTTGGGAACCAGATGGTATAAAGTGGGGTAGCTACACATATATTATTAGCGCTTTTCTCAGCTCCCACTGATGTCTATGTCCACAGTGACAAGCGGTTGCACAATACCATCCACACCATCCATTTAAAGGGCTTACATCTTGATCTAGTCATTGTGTTATCCATTTTACTGGTAATAGTCCTGAAAGATCCTGAGAAGCAGAGTGCATATTAAAAAGAGAAAAAAAATCAAATGTTGAAGAAAAGTAGTCATTTTTAGGGTTTGTTTGAATTTTGCTTAATGAGAAGTAACAGGGAATAGAGTAAAATTCCACATGAAGAGGATCATGTGAAACAGTATCTCTTTTATTAATAAGAAGATTGATTATACAGAGCACTAAATTATTAGTTTTTATAATGAAGATCAGTTTTTCCTTTTAGAAACAAAGTACAAATTCATATTCAGGTCAAAAGTAAAGCGAAAGCACAATCTACTCCATACATTTTGTATGTCTTTTCATTTTGAAAATGAACTGTATATTTGCTTTAACTTACCTCTCAAAATCTTGCTTGAACCCATTCCTTCATAAATATTTAATACATCTGCATAATATGTATTAAAATAATCAAAGTTCAGTTGAATGGAAAGTCCTTGGTTTACACTAAATTAAAAGCAAAAAAATAAATAGACTATTACACATTTAACAGTTGGCACAACTCAATGCATTCTCAAATTTTAATGTATTATTCCAAATGTAATAAAAATATATAACTTGTGATGGACACTCAACAAATATTTAAGTATAAGGAATGGTATTTGTAACACAATATTGTACTTCAGCTCTCTGAAACTCTTAATTTGCATGACTGAAACTCTGTATCCATTGATCAGTAACTCCCCACTGTTTCTACTGTTCTGCTTTTTGTCTCTATCATTTTGAATGCTTTAGATACTTCATGTAAGTGAAATCATTCAAGATTTGTCCTCCTGTGACTGGTTTATTTCACTTAGTATAATGTCCTTAAGGTGTGACCATGTTATCACAGGTTTTTCTTCTGCTGTAAAGATAGGATTTCCCTCTTTTAATGACTGAATAATATTCCACCGTATATATAGTGAAACCATAGTTTCTTTATCCATGTATCTGTCAATAAACATTTAGGCTAGTAATAAATGTTTTAGGCTGTTTAAGCTGTTTCTAATTTAGGTTGTTTCTACCTCTTGGCTATTGTGAATAATGCTATAATGAACATGGGAGTGTGTATCTTTCAGAGATCTTGGTTTCAATTCTTTTGAATAAATATTCAAAGAAATCAGATTGCTAGATTATATAGTAGTTCTATTTTTATGTCTTTAGGGAAATTTCCTATTGCTTTCTATAATGACATACTATTTTACATTCCAATTAACAGCACACAAGTGTTCCAATTTTTCCACATCCTCACCAATATTTATAACGTTCTGATTTTTTTGATAATGACCATTATTATTTTGATTTGTATTTCCATGATGATTATTGATGTTTGCCATTCGTATGTCTTTTTTTTTTTTAAGAAATATCTTTTGAGACCTTTGCCCAATGTTTATTTAGTTTATCTTGCTATTGAGCTTTGAAGGAGTTCCTAATATATTTTGGATATTAACCCCTTATTAGAAAATGGTTTGCAAATATTTTCGTACATTCCTTAGGTTGCTTTTTCATGTTACTGTTTCCTTTACTGTCTGGAAGGTTTTTAATGAGATGTACTGCCATTTGTTGATTTTTGCATTTGTTGCCTGTGCTTTTGTTTACAAATTCAGAAAATCATTGCAAAGACCAAAGCTATGAAGTTTTCCTTCCATATTTTCTTCTATGAAATTTATTATTTCAGTTCTTATGTTTAAACCTTTAATTAATTTTGAGTTGGTTTTGTGTATGGTATAAGATAAAGGCAAATTTTGTTCTGCATTAGAATATCTAGCTTTACCAACACCGTTTGTTGAAGAGAAAGCTGTTCGCCCATCGTGTGGTTTTTCCATCCTTGTTAAAGATGATTTGACCACATATATGTGGGCTATTTCTGTCCTCTCTGTTCTTCATTGGTCTATATGTCTATTTTTATGCTGGAACTATACTTACTGGAGAAGGAAATGGCAACCCACTCCAGTGTCCTTGCTTGGAGAATCCCAAGGATGGGGGAGCCTGGTGGGCTGCTGTCTATGGGGTCATACAGAGTTGGACACAACTGAAGCGACTTAGCAGCAGCACTTACTGATTACTGTAGCTTTGTAACATAGTTTGAAATCAAGACATGTGAGGCTTTGTTCTCTTTCTCAAAATTGTTTTAGCTATTTTGGGTCCTTTGTGATTCAATGTGAATTTTAGGATTCCTTTTTCCAAGTTTTTTTAAAGTCATTGGGACTTTGATAGGGATTGTGATAAACTTATGGATCATTTTCAGTAGTATGAACATTATTATATTATGTTACTATATTTTAACAACATTATTTCCAATTCATAAATGTGAGATGCCTTTCCATTTGTCTTTAAATTACATCAGCCACGTTTAATTATTTTCACTGTTTAAAACTTCTACCTCCTTGATTAAGTTTATTTGTAAGTATTATACTTTATTCTTTTCACTGCTACTGTAAATGGGATTATTTTCTTGATTTTCTTTTTGCATGATTAATGTGTAGAAACACAAGTGATCTTTCTATATGAATTTTTGTATCCTATAACTTTTCTTAATTATTTTATTGCTCAACATTTTTTCTCTTTTTTTTTGGTGAAATTTATGGTTTTCTATATATAAGATCTTGTCCTCTGTGAACAGATATTTTTACATCTTCCTTTCTTATTTGGATATACTGTGTTTTTTTTCTTGCTTAATTGTTCTGCCTAGAACGTCTAGTACTATGTTAAATAAAAGTGGTGAGAGGGGTCATCCTTGTTTTATTCCTGATCTTAGAGGAAAAGTCTTTACTTTTTCATAGTTAGTATGCCTCTTGAGAAACCTATATGCAGATCAGGAAGCAACAGCTGGAACTGGACGTGGAACAACAGACTGGTTCCAAATAGGAAAAGGAGTACATAAAGGCTGTATAGTGTCACCCTGCTTATTTAACTTATATGCAGAGTACATCATGAGAAACACTGGGCTGGAAGAAGCACAAGGTGGAATCAAGATTGCCCGGAGAAATATCAATAAACTCAGATATGAAGATGACACTACCTTCATGGCAGAAAGTGAAGAGGAACTAAAAAGCCTTTTGACGCAAGTGAAAGAGGGGAGTGAAAAAGTTGGCTTAAAGCTCAACATTCAGAAAACGAAGATCATGGCATCCGGTCCCATCGCTTCATGGGAAATAGATGGGGAAACAGTGGAAACAGTGTCAGACTTTATTTTTTGGGGCTGCAAAATCACTGCAGATGGTGACTGCAGCCATGAAATTAAAAGATGCTTACTCCTTGTAAGGAAAGCTATGACCACCCTAGATAGCATATTAAAAAGCATAGACATTACTTTGCCAACAAAGGTCCGTCTAGTCAAGGCTATGGTTTTTCCAGTGGTTATATATGGATGTGAGAGTTGGACTGTGAAGAAGGCTGAATGCCAAAGAATTGATGCTTGTGAACTGTGGTGTTAGAGAAGACTCTTGAAAGTCCCTTGGACTGCAAGGAGATCCATCCAGTCCATTCTAAAGACGGACAGTCCTGGGTGTTCATTGGAAGGACTAATGCTAACGCTGAAACTCCAGTACTTTGGCCACCTCATGCAAAGAGTTGACTCACTGGAAAAGACTCTAATGCTGGGAGGGATTGGGGGCAGGAGGAGAAGCGGACAACAGAGGATGAGATGGCTGGATGGCATCATCGACTCGATGTACATGAGTTTGAGTGAACTCCGGGAGCTGGTGATGGACAGGGAGGTCTGGCATGCTGCAATTCATGGGGTCGCAAAGAGTCAGACATGACTGAGCGACTGAACTGAACTGAACTGAACTGAGTATGATATCAATCTGGGCTTTTTCTTATATGGCCTTTATTCTATTTAGGTAATTTTCTTCTATTACTAGTTTATTGAGTGTTTATTTTTTTATCATGAAAGACTACCGAATTTTGTCAAGAGTTTATATACATTCATTGGGAATATCCTGTGATTTTTATCTTTCAATATATTAATAATAGTATACCAAATGGACAGATTTTTATATATTGAAACATCTTTGCATTCCAGAGATGAACCTTGTTTGGTGATAGTGTATGATTCTTTTAATTTGCCATTGCATGTGGTTTGCAAGTATTTTGCTTAAGGATTTGTGAATTAATGTTAATAGTTGTCAGGGGTCTTGGACTGGAGTTTTCTTTTCTTCAGGTGACTTTCTATGGCTTTGGTATCTGAATAAACACTCCTTCTTTTTTAAGTTATGGAAGAATTTGAGAAAGATTAGTATGAACTCATCTTTAAATATTTGTTAGAAATCACCAGTAAAACCATTGTGTTGCAGTATTTTGTTGGGTGGTCCTTGGTTACTGACTCGGTTTTCTTAATAGTAATTGGTCTGCCAAGATCTTTGTATTTCTTTATAATTTAATCTGAATAGATCATATGGTTCTAGGTGTTTATCCCTTTCTTCTAGGTTAACCCACTTTGCACGGCTTTTTCTCTATGCCCATAAGGTTTTTTTGTTTTTTGTTTTTTTTTGCTTGTTTTCATTTGTTTCAAGATATTTTCTAATTTCCTTTTTGATTTTCTGAGATCCGTTGACTATTCTAAAGCAATTGGAAGCTCACAATACCAAAGAAGGGCAGTGCCAAAGAATGCTCAAACTACTGCACAACTGCACTCATTTCACATGCTAGCAAGGTCATGCTCAAAATCCGCCAAGGCATGCTTCAACAGTAAGTGAACCGAGAACTTCCAGATATACAAACTGGATTTAGAAAAGGCAAAGAAACCAGAGATCAAATTGTCAACATCTGTTGGATCACAGAAAACACAAGAGAATTAAAAAAAAAAAGATATACTTCTGCTTCATTGACTATGCTAAACCTTTGTCTGTGTGGTTCACAACAGACTGTGGAAAATTCTTAAAGCGATGGAAATACCAGACCACCTTACCTGCCTCCTGAGAAACCCATATGTAGGTCAAGAAGCAACAGTTAGAACTGAACATGAAACAACAGACTGGTTTCAAATTGGGAAAGGAGTGTGTCAAGGCTGTATATTGTCATCCTGCTTATTTAACTTATAAGAAGAGT
The DNA here is from genome assembly GCA_006410675.1 of Oreotragus oreotragus. Lineage (NCBI taxonomy): Eukaryota > Metazoa > Chordata > Mammalia > Artiodactyla > Bovidae > Oreotragus > Oreotragus oreotragus. The sequence continues at coordinate 212,147 of SJYX01002896.1, read as the reverse complement.
ACATCGTGAGAAATGCTGGGCTGGATAAAGCACAAGCTGGAATCAAGACTGTTGGGAGAAATATCAAGAACCTCATACATACAGATGACACCAACCTTATGGTAGAAGACAAAGAAGAACTAAAGAACCTCTTGATGAAGATGAAAGAAGAGAGTGAAAAAGCTGGCCTAAAACTCTTAAAACTCAACATTCAAAAAGTTAAGATCAAGGCATCTGATCCATTCAATTCATGGCAAATAGATGGGGAAACAATGGAAACAGTGACAGACTTCATTTTCTTGGGCTCCAAAATAACTGCGGACAGTGACTGCAGTCAAGAAATTAAAAGACTCTTGCTCCTTTTGGAAGCAAGCTATGACAATCCTATGCAGTGTATTAGAAAGCAGAGACAGAACTCTGCCAACAGGGGCCCGTATAGTCTAAGCTATGGTCTTACCAGTGGTCTTGTACAGATGTGAGAGTTGGATCCTAAAGAAGGCTGAATGCTGAAGAATTGATACTTTTAAACTGTGTTGTTTGAGAAGATTCTTGTGAGTCCCTTGGACTGCAAGGAGATCAAGCCAGTCGATCCTAAAGGAAATCAACCCTGAGTACTCACTGGAAGGACTGATGCTCTGTGGGAAAAGTGTTCAAATTTTAATTTTCAGATTGAGGAAATGTATCTAGGGCAATGTCTATTTATAATTACATTGTTTCACTGAAGTGTGGGATCAGAAGTGTAAATAATTCTTTAGTGTTTTTGGGGAACAATGTTCCCCTGAACTCTTCACAAAGGAGGAAGCTGAACAGTAGAGCAAAGCATGGGTGATAATGTTGAAGCTGGCTAAATACTAAAAGGACTGATAATAGGGAGATGGCTAATCTCCAAAGATAGGGAGACTGAAAAGAGTCTTGACTTCAGAGGCTGACTGTGGAGGCTACTGTCTGAACCAGGATTCCTGGCCAGGGGCATGGCAAGTTCAGATTTTTGGTAAGTTATCAGTAATACTCGGTCAATTGAGAAACTGAGGACATTCATCACAAATAAAATAACAATGATAAAAGAAAAAAATTAAAACCAATACACTTTTAACCCTTAATAACATCAGCAATTAAAAAAATTGATATTATCAATTCTATTTAGGATTGTACTAAAGCTGTCTCTTATACACATCTAACTGTGTATAAGAGACAGTTTTGTATGTCTTTTCATTTTG
>SJYX01002896.1:198039-210849 GCA_006410675.1 Oreotragus oreotragus | reverse complement strand
ATTGTACTAAAGTCAGTGTAAAAAATAAAATTAAATTAAAAATATAATAAAAATAAAATTAATAAAATAAAATTTATTACTTGAAATTAAAAAAAAACAAATATAGTTAATTTTGAAACTCTGAATTTCATGGTAGGAAAATGTCAAGTTGGAGCACTACCTCATTATATAAGACTCCTGATGATGGGCTGGAGACAGGACTAGAGTTTAGTCTTCAAGGAGTGGGGTTGACAACACTGAAATGGCCATGACCAGCAGTGCAGGATTAAAAGACATCTAAACAGAAATCTAGGTTTTCGGATCTGACCAGTATTTATTGCCTGGAAAGTGAGGGTAGAGTACTGGCAGGTTGCTTATTTTTTAAAATACTGATATGTGGACTTCAACTGTGGATATCAGATTCAGTGGTTCTGGAGTGGATTAGGGGATGTGTATTTTTATATGCTCTAGGTGTGAGGGCCATTGGAGGAAGATGGGCGGATATAGGGGATGCTGCGCTCATGGGCTACCCTCAGATGTATTTAGTAACCACAGGAGGTTGACAGAGGTGGGAGATCAATATGAGGAGTATGAGCTCTTCCCGGCCCAGACTGAGAGAAGAACAAAGCAGGTGGTGGCAGCTGTTTAGAGGAATTCCACCTCCTAAAGGCCTCTTTAGGGTTTGGAGGAAGTGAGCCTGCGAGTGAGACCTTTAGGGAATCCAACATCAAAGAAGAAGACAGATGAAGAAGAAATAAGCAGCCCCCTCAGGAATGATTTTTGTTCTTTTAATGAAAATTTTGGTGTCTCCAGGCAAGAAAATAGTGATTCTTTTTTTCAATAATTGATGTTTTTAAGCCTTGAAACTAAGGCATCAAGAAAAGCTCCCTAAGAAACTTCATGTTCAGAAGCCCTTTATTTTTTTCAAAATAGATAACTGAAGGTGGAGGAGAGAAATGAGTGCATGCTGTGTTCTACTTCTGATTCAGAAAACTCAACTTACTTGCAATAAAACACAGGCATTTAAAAAGGTGAGATTAAATGGTAATTTTAGCCATGGCTACCTTATGAATTTTTTAAGGGAAAGGGTACTTTTCTAAATGTCATTTTTATATTTTACATTTTGTATCAATAGCTACTTTTCTTAGAGCCCACTTTTACTGAGCACCTAATAGAGCACAAAGTCTTTTACATTTCATGATGACTTTGACCCCTGTAGTTAGAGGCCCTGACCTCTATAGATGTAGAAATTTTGAGTCTAAGAGATTTAGACATTTGCCTGAGATCGTAAATGTTGAATGTGAGGAGGCCAGGTTTGAAGCCACACAGACTGTCTTCAGCACTCACATCCTTCATCACTGACACTCTGCTACACAAGGCCTTAATATAATTCCAAAATATAGCTTAACTGTATCATAACATTTCTCTACTGGCTACTGGGTTTCTAAGCTTGTAAGAAACATTATTGCTTAGCAGCCCACCAGGCTCCCCCGTCCTGGGATTCTCCAGGCAAGAACACTGGAGTGGGTTGCCATTTCCTTCTCCAATGCATGAAAGTGAAAAGTGAAAGTGAAGTCACTCAGTCGAGTCCGACTCAGCGATCCCATGGACTGCAGCCCACGAGGCTCCTCTGTCCATGGGATTTTCCAGGAAAGAGTACTGGAGAGGGGTGCCATTGCCTTCTCCGACTAAGAAGTGGAGGCTGATTAAACATTAATTACATAAAAATTAAATTATTCTTATTTAGTGTTAATAAAATTCCAAAGATTTCATGAAGAAATCATTGTGCAGTTAGGAATGCATCATAGATCAGTTAGAATTCAGTTTATTTCCCTTTTTAAAGGAAGTAATTTAAGATTTTTCTAAGACTCTCTGCTGACATTTTAGGTAAAGAATGGAATATTTTTTCATTGTACTAAAAACAGTACTAATAGTCATTTATAAATCTTTTTAAATGTGATGATCAGAAATGATGTCCTAATATTTTAAAATAAATATTAAATTTAAAAATTTTTTCACTTGAGAATTACTTAGAACTGCCATTTTTAATATGCAAAATCTTATCTTTTGCACACAAATAGTGTGCTGTTTAGGTACTTCCCAGGTGGCTCAGTGGTAAATAATCCGCCTGCCCATGCAGGAGACACAGGTTTGCTCCCTGGGTCAGGAATATTCCCTTGAGAAGGAAATGACAATCTACTCAAGTATTCTTGCCTGGGAAATACCATAGACAAAGGAGCCTAGTGGGCCGTGTTCCATGGAGCAGCAAGAGCTGGACACGGCGTAGCGACTAGGCAACAGCAACAACGCGGTGTTTAGAGCACTGCAAAGAAGAAAGTGTGCTTCCAGTCGCATCACATAACTTACGTGGGCTGAGCTCCAGAACAGAAGTTATTTACACAGAACAGCATGTTCTTTGTTCCCTGAATAATGCCAAGTAAATGTGTTTAGAACAATCTTCCCTTCATACCTCATGTCCTCTCTGGAATTTGTCTACACAGGAAAAGAACTCTTGTGAGTATTTATGGGGCCATTTCCTATCACTTGTTTGGCAAGAACCCGAGGCTCTGTCTTTCAACCTTGTTTGATCTGTTGTTATATTGATTCCCTGTGTTCTATTGAGTCATCATAATAAAATAAACATATGGTAGGTCAGATTGGGAAACCAAAATCCCTTCCAGCTGTTAAGAGAAATGAGCGACCTAGAATTCATTTTTCAACGTGAATTCCACAGAGCATGTGTGTTGAATACTCTGTGGGGGGACAATTTCAGTGGCTTAATAGGAAATATACAGTTGACTCTTGAACAATACTGGCTTGAAGAATAGGGGTCCACTTATATGTGGATTTTTTTTTCAAAAATTTCATATTACAGCCAGAGAAGGCGATGACACCCCACTCCAGTACTCTTGCCTGGAAAATCCCGTGGGCGGAGGAGCCTGGTGGGCTGCAGTCCATGGGGTCACTAGGAGTCGGACACGGCTGAGTGACTTCACTTTCACTTTTCACTTTCATGCATTGGAGAAGGAAATAGTAACCCACTCCAGTATTCTTGCCTGAAGAATCCCAGGGATGGGGAAGCCTGGTGGGTTGCCATCTCTGGGGTTGCACAGAGTTGGACATGACTGAAGGGACTTAGCAGCAGCAGCATGCTACAACACTACACAAACCATAGGGAACTACAGAACACAGGGCCAACTATAATGTTATACACAGATTTTGACTGCACAGGGTGTTGGCACCTCTAAGCCTTCTGTTTTTCAAGGTCAACTATATATTTGGGGGGAGATTTACTTGCATCTTAACTTATCTAAGGCTATGAGAAGTCTTGCATTTTAAAAGACTGCAATGAGCTTATTTCAGTATTGCTTATATTTCTTTGAGTACAAATGATACTTCTCTTGGAATATCTGGGAGAAACATTACTCTTCTGTGAAAAATGCTTAGGCATATATTAAGGTAGACCAGCTATGAGCAGTTTGATTATTTTATTTATCATAATGATTGTATTCATCAATTGAATTAAGGCTTGGAGGTCAAATATATATTAAGTGAACTAAGTGTTATTCAAGATACAGCAAAGAGCATGAGTAGAGGGTGTCCCAGATCTTGATCTGCATGACCAAATCACAACATAGCAGATTTCATATAGATACAAAGCATAATGAGAAAAGAACTATTCTGCAGTCAGGATGCAGCTGAAGGAAATATGGTTTCTTGTGATATACAGATACACAGGTGTGCTGTTCATTTCGGTAGCACTTGATTTGTGACAACCATATGGGAGAAAAAAGAAAAAAATTGCTACAGAGCCCAATGAGATGACCCCATTTATAGGGCAAAATTCTTTTTAAAAGGTTAAGAATGAGAGAGGAACTTCTTAGACAGTATATCAGATGGGAAGACTTTGCTTTGTAGCTAATGGAAACAACTGTCTAGAAAATAAATGCATTACTACAGATGCTAAGACTTCCTGCATCAGAGAAAGACTATGACTTAAGTACATGGAATAAAAGGTGGTTTCCCTGGTGGCTCAGATGGTAAAGCGACTGTCTACCATGTGGGAGACCTGGGTTTGATCCCTGGGTCAGGAAGTTCCCTGGAAAAGGAAATGGCAACCCACTCCAGTACTCTTGCCTAGAAAATCCCAGGGATGGAGGAGCCTGGTGTCCATGGGGTTGCAAAGAGTCAGACATGACTGAGCGACTTCACTCACTATTACCGTATAATCCACCGACAAACAGCGCTTGTATTATTAGAAGGCTTGGGATAATGCAGAGCCTCAAAGGATCCAGAAGATCCAGTCAACAAAAATCTTCCATCACAAGCTGTGGCTGTGAAAAAGTGGAAATTAATGTCAGACAAAAACCATCTTGGAAGCATTTTGCAAATGAAATGGGATTCAAATTGGCTAATGAATCTTCATAGAACACTCATGACTAAATCTATAGAAAGCTATTTCACAAAACCAAAATGATCGAATGGAAGTAGATCAAATTTCATGTTGTAAATCTATTGTTTATTTTCAGATACTTTTACACAGCCCATCATAGAGTTCATAAAAATAGAAAAGCATTTTATTTCTAAATACCCATAACTAAGTTGCATTTTAGTATATTCTTCCACATTTGTAAAATATATGTATATATATCTGAATTAAAACTTCTCATTTAAACAAATAACTACTGTGTTCTTCATTTTATTTCCCCCATTAAGTTGAAGCTAGAGTGAGTTTCAACTACGTGTGCTAAGTGATTTGTCTTCCTGAAAATGCTCAGAATATGACCAGGCAAACGAAACATATGGTACAAGTGGCTTGAAGAGAACTTGCCATTCAATCTACTACACACAACTTCCTCTAGACTTCACTTTTGCTCCTTTTATATGGACTCACGATCTAGTTCAGTGTTTTCATTCAGGATCTCTGAATGTGTTTTTCCTTCCTATGACAACTCACTTTCCTCTTTTAATTCTTGTAGCATGAATATATTTATGTCAAGTCAGAGTGTTAAAGTGTCAGAGTGTCAGAGTGTTCAGTGCTCAGCCATGTCTGACTCTCTGCAACCCTAAGTTTAGTGTTTTCATTCAGGATCTCTGAATGTGTTTTTCCTTCCTATGACAACTCACTTTCCTCTTTTAATTCTTGTAGCATGAATATATTTATGTCAAGTCAGAGTGTTAAAGTGTCAGAGTGTCAGAGTGTTCAGTGCTCAGCCATGTCTGACTCTCTGCAACCCTGTGGACTCTGGCCCACCAGGCTCTGCTGTCCATGGAATTCTCCAGGCAAGAATATCGGACTGTGTTGCCATTTCCTATTTCAGGGGAACTTCCCGACTCAGGAATAAAACCCGTGTCACTGGCGTTTCCTGCATTGGCAGGGGGACCCTTTACCACTGTACCATCTGGGAAGCCATTCTCTTTAATGTCATGCATTACTACTGATCTTAGTTTTCATATGAATCATTTCCAATTAGAGTAAAGCTTTTTGAAAGCATGAACCAGGAGTCATGAATTAACAGCTTTTCATTTTATACTTGCTATGTATCATATGTATTAAAAATAGAATTAATATTTTCCTTAGGTTATTTTCTCTATATTTAGTTCTATTGACATTATATTCTAAAATAAAGACTTTTGAAATGTGTCCTTTATCTCTTGGCGTGTTAATTCCTCATATGCCAGACATGTTGATGGAGGGCAGGGAAATCAAGGAAATTTATCAAAATCGGCTTGCTGCTGTTACAATCTGAGTGCTAACATAAGCTAATCCTAAACTGATAGATGGAAAAGCCCATCCTAACATTATACAAAAATGCTTTCAAGTTATAAAATACAAGCTATTATGTGACATGAAATATTTCACATGAACAAAAGAAAGAAATTGAACAGCACGTGGAAATCTAGGTAAAAATCTTGCATTTTGGTTGACTTTTTACTACTTTGGGCATATTTGTTTTAAAGGCATATAAGGTAAAGGCATTAAAAAAAAGGTAGGTACATTTTAAAATTCAAAGTCTATTAAGAACAGTGGCCTGGGAGTTAATTGTATTGGATTGTGCATGAGATTGTTGTAGCCTAGTTCCTAGAAGGTGACGAAAGAAAAAAGAACAAGAACAGAAAAGATAATAACCTAATATCACAGATTTCAGGAAATAAAAGGGAAAAATTTGGGATCTGTTGAGAAAACTGACTCAATTGGTGTGTTATACTTACAGGAGCAAAAAGGACAAATAAGGCTAGTTTATATGATTTGAAAGTAAACAGTGAAAATATGACTTTTTACGGCAGAACTAAACAATTTTCTAGTTGTAAAAAAAATCCCTTGTTCATTCAAAGCTGTCTATCACAAACCATACCAAAGAAATGACACCATTAATCCCTTAGCTTCATTGATCATAAAAGTAAGAATAATGTCTGCTTGTATTTTAAATGATATATGGGGCCTTTTAATCACAGTTTGTAAAGAAACATGTGGACTCCAAGATTATTGGCAATGCATGAAAATCCACTACTATTGTAAATAGTTTATATTTAAACTGTAATACTCAGGAACTCAGTGAGGAAGAACAATTAATCCTACCAGCAATAAAATACAGCTGTTAGCATTGGTGGAGTATTTCTTATGTACTGGCCTTGCCCTAAGGTCACTATATAAGCATTACTAGTGTTCTCTTCACCACAAACTTATGATATTTTAGGTGGGGAAACTGAGGTGCAGAGGGTTAAGTAACTAGCATAAGTTCTCCCAGCTTATAAGCAAAGATTCAAAGACAGGCAGTCTTACCCAATACCTAATATTATCTTAATACCACAATATATAAAGCTATCATAATGATATCACTCAAATCTCGAGTTGAAAAGCAGGGGTATGTGTGTGTGTGTGTGTGTGTATGTGTGTGTGAAAGAGAGAGAGAAATTGTAAATGAAAGAGGAAATGAAATTAAGAGAATTTCATCAATCCAGTGTTTTTAAAATTATAATATAGATCACATTTGCAATAGCACTTCGCAACAAACAAGAGAAATACAAAGAAAAACAAATATGGAGTAAAAAAGGGAACAAAACAAGACCAGTTTTAGAATGTATAAATTCTATTTGAAAAGCTGATAACATTTTAGTAATCCTCCTCATCCACTCTGGAGAAGGCAATGGCAATCCACTCCAGTACTCTTGTCTGGAAAATCCAATGGACTGAGGAGCCTGGTAGGCTGCAGTTCATGGGGTCGCTAAGAGTCAGACACAACTGACTTCACTTTCAATTTTCACTTTCACTTTCATGCATTGGAGAAGGAAATGGCAACCCACTCCAGAGCTCTTGCCTGGAGAATCCCAGGGATGGTGGAGCCTGGTGGGCTGCCATCTATGGGGTCGCACAGAGTCAGACATGACTGAAGTGACTTAGCAGCAGCAGCAGCCTCGTCCACTCACTACATATTTGTGGAGAAAGGTATCAACAGTTTTGGGCTGCACAACGGGATTAATAAATTAAAAAAAAAAAAAAAAGGAATTATGTCCGTGTTGGCAAAGATAGTTGTATGTTTGCTATACCTTTACTCAGTCCCTTTCCAGGTTCATGACTGGATTGAATACCTCCACATGGGTCACATGACATATTCTGGTTAATAAACTATCGTGGAGTTGATTATATTTATTTCCAGATACAATTTCTAAAAAGATCTTCTGTAACATTCTTCCATTGTCTGTCAGCAGATTGCAAAGAATCCAGGGGAGAACTTGGCTCAGAAGGTATGGTGGAGGCACTGGAATCCTGAATGCTTCAAAGCACAGCTTCTTGCCATCTTTCCTGAATTATAGTATCAGTGTTAAATTGTAATTTTCTTATATTGTTAAGATTATTTATCATAGTATTTTTTGCTGTTCAGTCACTAAGTCATATGTGACTCTTTGCAACTCCAGGGACTGCAGCACACCAGCCTTCCCTGTCCTTTACTATCTCCTAGAGCTTGCTCAAACTCATGTCCATCGAGTTGGTGATGTCATCCAACCATCTCATCCTCTGTCGTCCCCTTTTCCGCCCTCTTTCAATCTTTCCCGGCAACAGTGTCTTTTCCAATAAGTCATTTCTTCGCATCAGGTGGCCAAAGTATTGGAGTTTCAGCTTCAGCATCAGTCCTTCCAATGAATATTCAAGACTAGTTTCCTTTAGAATTGATTGGTTTGATCTCCTTGCAGTCCAAGGGGGCTCGCAAGACTCTTCTCCAACATCACAGTTCAAAAGTATCAATTCTTCAGTGCTCAGCCTTCTTTAGGGTCCAACTCTCACATCCATACACGACTACTGGAAAAACTATAGCTTGGACTAGACGGACCTTTGTCAGTAAAGTGATTTTTTTTTTTGTTTGTTTTGTTTTTAATATGCTCTTTAGGTTTGTCACAGCTTTCTTTCCAAGGAGCAAGCATCTTTGAATTTCATTTCATGTATTCAGTTACTGTCCACAATAATTTTGGAGCCCAAGAAAATAAAGTCTGTCACTGTTTCCATTGTTTCCCCATCTATTTGTCATGAAGTGATAGGACCAGATGCCATGATCTTTGTTTTTTGAATGTTGAGTTTTAAGCCAGCTCTTTCACTCTCCTCTTTCATAATATTTAGTTTGCCCTTAAGGACATGATCAGTTTGTGCGTTCAGTTGTGTGTTCAGTTGCTGAGTTTTAGTGGAAATGGATAATCTATAGATCAATTTATACTCGAAAGGAATTTTGGGTATTTCTGCATTCGCGAAAAGATTAAGAAGAACATTCCTGAAGGCATTTAAAATAAAGTTACAATAGTATTGAACTACTTATAACAGCTACAACAAACCTAGACAGCATCTTAAAAAGCAGAGACATCACTTTGCCAACAAAAGTCCATCTAGTCAGAGCTGTGGTTTTTCCAGTAGTCATGTCTGGATGTGAGAGTTGGACTATAAAGAAAGCTGTGAACCAAAGAATTGATGCTTTTGAACTGTGGTGTTGGAGAAGACTCTTGAGAGTCACTTGGACTACAAGGAGATCCAACCAGTCCATCCTAAAGGAAATCGGTCAGAAATACTTATTGGAAGGGCTGATGTGGAAGCTTAAGTCCCAATACTTTGGCCACATGATGCGAAGAACTGACTCCTTAGAAAAGACCCTGATGCTGGGAAAGATTGAAGGCAGGAGGAGAAGGGGACGACAGAGGATGAGATGGTTGGATGGCATCACTGACTCGATGGACATGTGTTTGAGCAAGCCCTGGGAGTTGGTGATGGTCAGAGAAGCCTGGCAAGCTGCAGTCTACGGGGTCGCAGAGTCAGACACGATTGAGCAACTGAAGCGAACTGAATGTTACATAAGACATGGAGCAGGGCATACTTCTAGAAAATCAGATATAACACAGCCATGGCTGAGTACGATTACTAAGTATTTAGTATTATAATTTTTTAGACTACTAAGTGCTTTTCAGTGTGGTGCTAGGAAAAAACTCTCAGTGGGAGATAAATGAACCTGTCCAATATTATACTATCAGCCATTCTATTGCAATATCTAAAACTGACTATAATGGAATGGGATTCATATAGGTGTGTTCTTAGGACCCACTGAGAGCTCCCTCTGTTGGCTCATTATTTTTTAGTAGTGTGTTTGCTCAGTACACTGAATTCTCCAGGAATATACATCAAACTGGAAAAGGGCATGACAACCCACTCCAGTATTATTCTTTCCTGGAGGATTCCAGGGACAGAAGAGCCTGGCGGGCTACAGTCTATAGGGTAGTAAAGAGTTAGACATAACTGAGTGACTATCACACACACACACACACACACACACACACACACACACACACACACACATACACACATATAAATCAAACACGATCTCTGCCCATCCACCCAAGTCTATTTTGCATGTACATATGAGACAGACAAACAACCTATGGAGACACTTGCCAGCTTCCAAAATAGGTCTGAACACTGGTCTGAAGGGTGTGGGTCAGCACTTTTTCTTCTCACATGTCAGCTGAAAAGTGAACTTTCCTGCTGATGCAATCCTCATCAGAAGAAAAAAACAGTTTAAAGAAATCTTGGATCTACTATTGTCAGCTATAAGTTGTGAAAACCTAAATAACTAAAGCCTAAAAAGGAAGCTGTTTAGGAACTTAACATTAATATGAATCTATTAATAACACCAACTAGAATTAGAGCTCACAGCTGGAGGAATAAGGGAGAGAAGTGAGAGCATAGGTCAGTTTCACACAGATAGTTCTCTTAAAATCATGTTTCAGTGAATGTATATTGATGGACAGGGCTTTCTTCTAGAAATTGTGCTACAATTCGAGCACAAGTTTGAGGTGGGGCTGAGGCGAGGTACTCACAGTCATTTATGATTAAGTAATGAATGAAAGTGTGAGAGTGAAATGTTAGTTGCTAAGTCATGTCCGATGCTTTGTGACCTCATGGACTGTGGCCTACCCGGCTCCTCTGGCAATGGAACTCTCCAGGCAAGAAAATAGGAGTCGGCTGCTATTTCCTCTTCCAAGGGATCTTCCCAACCCAGCCATCTGACAAGTATATAAACCTGGGGTCTCCTGCATTGTGGGTGCATTCTTTACCCTCTGAGCCAGCAGGGAAGCCAAATAACGAATGAAACAACCTACATGACTGTGACTCCTGGATAATGATAGAGTAGTTGATTGAGTTTTTCTCTTCTTTATTCCACAAAGACTTCATATTGTTTTTGCAAAAAAATAGATACAATGCTAACAAGTGCAAATAATAAAGAGACCCAAGAAAAACGACAGACAAGGATCTATAAGCTTCAGAAAGTTAATGACTTGGATGGTGAATTGATAGTAAAATTCAATTAACAGAAAATCTTCATGATATTGAAAAATAATGCAGCTTGATGATGTATTTAATGCAAACACATAATCATAATTACAGAATTCAGTTCTAATACTGAAGTTCATGTCACGAGTTATCAGTTCAGTTCTGTTCAGTTGCTCAGTCGTGTCCAACTCTTTGCGACCCCATGAATGTCAGCACGCCAGGCCTCCCTGTCCATCACCATCTCCCGGAGTTCACTCAGACTCACGTCCATCGAGTCCGTGATGCCATCCAGCCATCTCATCCTCAGTCGTCCCCTTCTCCTCCCGCCCGCAATCCCTCCCAGCATCAGAGTCTTTTCCAATGAGTCAACTCTTCGCATGAGGTGGCCAAAGTACTGGGGTTTCATCCTTAGCATCAGTCCTTCCAAAGAAATCCCTGGGCTGATCTCCTTCAGAATGGACTGGTTGAATCTCCCTGCAGTCCAAGGAACTCTCAAGAGTCTTCTCCAACACCACAGTTCAAAAGCATCGATTCTTCAGTGCTCAGCTTTCTTCACAGTCCAACTTTCACATCCATACATGACCACAGGAAAAACCATAGCCTTGACTAGGCGGACCTTAGTCGGCAAAGTAATGTCTCTGCTTTTGAATATACTATCCAGGTTGGTCATAACTTTTCTTCCAAGGAGTAAGGGTCTTTTAATTTCATGGCTGCAGTCACCATCTGCAGTGATTTTGGAGCCCCCAAAAATAAAGTCTGACACTGTTTTCACTGTTTCCCCATCTATTTCCCATGAAGTGATGGGACCGGATGCCATGATCTTCGTTTTCTGAATGTTGAGCTTTAAGCCAACTTTTTCGCTCTCCTCCTTCACTTTCATCAAGAGGCTTTTTAGCTCCTCCTCACTTTCTGCCATAAGGGTGGTGTCATCAGCATATCTGAGGTTATTGATATTTCTCCNTGCTCTCCTCTTTCACTATCATCAAGAGGCTTTTTAACTCCTCTTCACTTTCTGCTATAAATGTGGTATAGTTATGATCTTTCCAGTAGTCATGTATGGATGTGAGAGTTGGACCATAAAGAAGGCTTAGTACTGAAGAATTGATGCTTTTGAACTGTGGTGTTGGAGAAGGCTCTTGAGAATCTCTTGGACTGCAAAGAGATCAAAGCAGTCAATCCTAAAGGAAATCAACCCTGAATGTTCATTGGAAGGACTGATGCTGAAGCTGAAGCCACAATAATTTGGCCATCTGATATGAAGAGCCAACTTGTTGGAAAAGATCCTGATGCTGGGAAACATTGAAGGCAGGAGGAGAGGGAGATAGAGAATGAAATGGTTGGATGGCATCAATGACTCAGTGGACATGAGTGTGAACAAACTCCATGAACTAGTAAAGGACAGGGAAGCTGACATGCTGCAGTCCATGGTGTCACAAAGAGTGGGCATGACTTAGTGAGTGAACAATACAATAGCTGTTCTTGATCTTTTCCTTTTCAATATAAAATTTAAAACCAATATATCAAGTTACCAAACCTTCTGTTAGGATATCAACTGGTATTATATTTAACTTGATTGGTGTTATATTTTTAAATAATTGAGATATCTATAATATTGAGTCTTTTTATCAATGTGGATGTCATGGTTATTCATCTATTTTAGTATACCTTTATTTTTTTTTTTATTTTATTTATTTTTTTTTACCTTTAAATTTTTATCTAATTTGTTCTCTATCAGTTCAGTTCAGTTCAGTCACTCAGTCTTTTCCAACTCTGTGACCCCATGAATCACAGCACGCCAGGCCTCCCTGTCCATCACCAACTCCCGGAGTTCACTCAGACTCGCATCCATCAAGTCAGTGATGCCATCCAGCCATCTCATCCTCTGTTGTCCCCTTCTCCTCCTGCCCCCAATCCCTCCCAGCATCAGAGTCTTTTCCAATGAGTCAACTCTTTGCATGAGGTGGCCAAAGTACTGGAGTTTCAGCTTTAGCATCATTCCTTCCAAAGAAATCCCAGGGTTGATC
>SJYX01002896.1:177745-197815 GCA_006410675.1 Oreotragus oreotragus | reverse complement strand
TGGTTGGATCTCCTTGCAGTCCAAGGGACTCTCAAGAGTCTTCTCCAACACCACAGTTCAAAAGCATCAATTCTTCGGCGCTCAGCCTTCTTCACAGTCCAACTCTCACATCCATACATGACCACAGGAAAAATCGTAGCCTTGACTAGACGGACCTTAGTCGGCAAAGTAATGTCTCTGCTTTTGAATATACTATCTAGGTTGGTCATAACTTTTTTTCCAAGGAGTAAGCATCTTTTAATTTCATGGCTGCAGTCACCATCTGCAGTGATTTTGGAGCCCCCCAAAATAAAGTCTGACACTGTTTCCACTGTTTCCCCATCTATTTGCCATGAAGTGATGGGATCAGATGTCATGATCTTAGTTTTCTGAATGTTGAGCTTTAAGCAAACTTTTTTACTCTCCTCTTTCACTTTCATCAAGAGGCTTTTTAGTTCCTCTTCACTTTCTGCCATAAGGGTGGTGTCATCTGCATATCCGAGGTTATTGATATTTCTCCCAGCAATCTTGATTCCAGCTTGTGTTTCTTCCAGTCCAGCGTTTCTCATGATGTACTCTGCATATAAGTTAAATAAGTAGGACTTTACATTATTCCTTAGTAACTTATTGTATTCTGCTAAAATTATCTTTATATGATTTCATTTTATGTTTGTTCTATCATTGTATATTATTTTATTTAGAATTTGGCCATCTATAAGTGAAATTGGCTTGTAATTTTTTCCTTTTATATTTATTCTTTATATGGTAATAAGGTCACATTAACTTTACAAAATAAAGGTATGTTACTCTTTTATATTCTTTGGAAAAATTTATATATATCAGATGTAATTTCTTTGAATTTTTGGTCAAAATTGCATGTAAAACTGTTGGTATGTGATCAATTTTTAATGGCTACCAAGTTTTTTAATGATTATAGATTCTTTCCATTTCTTCTTGAGCAGTTTTGGGAAGTTATAATCTTCTTGGTTATTTCTATTGTTTTAAAGTTTCCAATTTTCTCTCCTAAGTTTATTTATATTTATTAAGGACATGGCCACACTCACTGTAAATTGAAGTATAACACAAATATACCAGATGTGGCACAGCAGTCAATCAAATTACATGGTAGTAGGTCAGTCCTTGGAGAAGGCGATGGCACCCCACTCCAGTACTCTTGCCTGGCAAATCCCATGGACGGAGCACCCTGGTCAGCTGCAGTCCATGGGGTCGCTAAGAGTCAGAAACGACTGAGCAACTTCACTTTCACTTTTCACTTTCATGCATTGGAGAAGGAAATGGCAACCCTCTCCAGTGTTCTTGCCTGGAGAATCCCAGGGACAGGGGAGCCTAGTGGGCTGCCATCTATGGGGTCGCACAGAGTTGGACACAACTGAAGCGACAGCAGCAGCAGCAGCAGCAGCAGCAGCAGGAGGTCAGTCCTTCCCTGGAGGAGGGCATGGCAACCCACTCCAGTGTTTTCACGTGGAGAGTCACATGGGTGGAGAAGGCTGGTGAGCTGAAGTCCATGGGGTCACAAAGAGTTGGACATGACTGAAGCAACTCAGCAGCAGCAGCAGGTCAGTCCTTAAGCACTAACTTCCAACCTAATGGTATAAAAGGCAGCTGATTTCTGGACTGGGCTTCTCACACTTGGCAGGCTTCTTATTCACTGCAGGTGTGTGGGTCATATTCTGGAGGAATTAGCATTGGGAGCTTCATCTACTTGTATTCTTATCTCTCTTTGTGAAAGTGAATGTGTTACTTGCTCAGTTGTGTCTGACTCTTTGTAACCCTGTGGACTGTAGCCCACCAGGCTCCTTTGTCTATAAAATTCTCAAGGCAAGAATACAGGAGTGGGTTTCCATTTCCTTCTCAGGGGATCTTCCCAACACAGGGATGGAACCCTGGTCTCCTGCATTGCAGGCAGATTCTTTACCATCTGAGCCACACTCTGTTAAGGTGATAATAAAGGCAACTTGATATAGCTATGAATTTTCATTCTCATTAGTGTTCACAACTGGAAATAACACTTTTAGTATGCCTAAAGTCAATATTATTCTCTTATTACCAAATACCTCTTCTCAATCTGTTGTTATTTCTTTTCCTTTTCCCTGCTCTACCAATATGCCCACAGATTTAACTATTTTACAAAGCTTTAAAAAACTAGAAAACTATATTCTAACTTAGTTTATTCTCTTTTGTGTAGCTTCAACTTCCAATTTTATCATTTTCTGCATATTATTTTTATTCTTCAATTTCTTTGGAATTATTTTGTCTTTATTTTCTAATTGCTTAAATCTTACCACATTATTTTCAGCCTTTCTTTTTCTCTAACATTTATATTTTAAATGTTAAATTTCCCTCTAAGGATCAGATTGATTATGTGGCCAAATTTTAATGCTTTATTATTATTAGGTTCTAAGTAGTTTTGATATCTATTGTTATATCTTATGTAATTTAGAGGTCATTAAAGTTCAATTCCTAAATTTCTAAAGGTTCTATATTACCTGCTTGATATTGATTTTTAAGATAGTTGCATGTGGTCAGAGAAAATATTCTATATGAAACCAAGTTTAAAAAATTTATTTCAGTTTTAAGGTTTTATACATGAGTATAAAGTAATGCTTAAAATTCTCCAAGCCAGGCTTCAGCAGTACATGAACCGTGAACTTCCAGATGTTCAAGCTGGTTTTAGAAAAGGCGGAGGAACCAGAAATCAAATTGCCAGCATCTGCTGGATCATGGGAAAAGCAAGAGAGTTCCAGAAAAACATCTATTTCTGCTTTATTGACTATGCCAAAGCCTTTGACTGTGTGGATCACAAGAAATTGTGGAAAGAGATGGGGATACCAGACCACCTGACCTGCCTCTTGAGAAACCTTTATGCAGGTCAGGAAGCAATAGTTAGAACTGAACATGGAACAACAAATTGGTTCCAAATAGGAAAACGAGTCCGTCAACGCTGAATATTGTCACCCTGCTTATTTAACTTATACACAGAGTACATCATGAGAAATGCTGGGCTGGAGGAAGCACAGGCTGGAATCAAGATTGCTGGGAGAAATATCAATAACCTCAGATATGCAGATGATACCACCTTATGGCAGAAAGTGAAGAGGAGCTAAAAAGCCTCTTGATGAAAGTGAAAGAGGAGAGGGAAAAAGCTGGCTTAAAACTCTACATTCAAAAAACTAAGATCATGGCATTTGGTCCCATCACTTTATGGGAAATAGATGGGGAAACACTGGAAACAGTGTTAGGCTTTATTTTGGGGGGCTCTAAAATCACGGCAGATGGTGATTGCAGCCATGGAATTAAAAGACACTTACTCCTTGGAAGGAAAGTTCTGACTAACCTAGACAGCATATTGAAAAGCAGAGACATTACTTTGTCAACAAAGGTCCATCTAGTCAAGGCTATGGTTTTTCCAGTGGTCATGTATGGATGTGAGAGTTGGACTATGAAGACAGCTGATTGCCAAAGAATTGATGCTTTTGAACTGTGGTGTTGGAGAAGACTCTTGAGAGTCTCTGCAAGGAGATCCAACCAGTCCATTCTAAAGGAAATCAGTCCTGGATATTCATTGGAAGGACTGATGCTGAAGCTGAAACTCCAATACTTTGGCCACCTGATGCGAAGAGCTGACTTATTTGAAAAGACCCTGATGCTGGGCAAGATTGAGGTCAGGAGGAGAAGGAGATGACAGAGAATGAGATGGCTGGATGGCATCACCAACTCAATGGACATGGGTTTGGGTGAACTCCAGGAGTTTGTGATGGACAGGGTGGCCTGACGTGCTGCGGTTCATGGGGTTGCAAAGAGTTGGAGATGACTGAGTGGCTGAACTGAAGTGATGTATGTGTGTTTGTGTGTGTGTGTATAGTAGTCTTTTTCAGGCATTCTTTGTCAGGGGGTATTTATTATACTTTTAGATCACATTTCTGTAAACTACAAATTTAACTGTTAATACAGGACATCAAAATTCAATGGAAGAATGTTATTTTATTCTTTAAAATTATTTAGGGATACAGATGCTTTTAATGATAGGAAAAAATAAAGAAAATTAAAAATTAAATCTGGACATTGCCTCAGTAAATTTGAACTGAGAATTATTGATTTTTAAACTATTAGTAATTTAGTCTCATCCTTTAACACTGAATTAAATAGAAAAAAATTGCAAGAGAAGGTTAAATTCTGTAGGTAATTGACAGAAGAGAACTTTCACTAATATTAAATAAGAGGTATGGTGGCTCAGAGTTCAAAGCATCTGCCTGCAATGCAGGAGAACCGGGTTTGATCCCTGGGTCAGGAAGATCCCCTGGAGAAGGAAATGGCATCCCACTCCAGTATTCCTGTCTGGAGAATCCCATGGACGGAGGAGCCTGGTGGGCTATAGTCCACGGGGTCGCAAAGAGTCGGACATGACTGAGTGACTTCACTCGCTCACTATGGAGGGTAAAGAACGTGTTTCTAAGTTTAGTTGCCAAGGCAAAAACATTACTTGAAAGAGAAGTTAAATATTCTAAACATTTAAAAATACAATAATCAACAATGTGGAATTTTAATTATATGTTTTGTAAATGAAAGGTGGAAAGTATGCTGAAAATAGTCAAGAGGTAGATTTACTCACCATTTTGCATCTCTTCATTCTTTCTCCCTTGAATTTACTCATCTTTATCAGATAACTCATATAGTGCAATGCAGTTCTATAAGATTACAGAAATGATTCTCTTGTTCTCACTGAATATTTTTTCATGAGTGGTTTACACAGGGTTCATATATGACCCTGAGGCAATCAGAGGATTGGAAATAGCAGGGGTTCATTCTTATACTTGAAATGGTGGCACTGCTTCCATTTTCAGTCACGCCATCACCAACAGTTCAATGCTAAGTGGCTTGGGACTTTTCCCAACAACCTTGGACCCTGATTTTTTCCTAATTATTTCACATTTTCAGCATTTTTGGATGACCAAATTAAATATGAACCAATCCATCATCTAAAATAACACCCCCCCCCATCACGCCACAAAAGGCAAAAACTGAACTTAAATAGTAAAACAAGGGTTATAAGCTGGATGCTAGTTACAGAATGTTTCAGCTCCTCTTATTGGTAAAATATTTATTTGGGGTTTCCAGGAGATGTAGTGTCTTGTTAAGTTCCCAAGAGAAGACAGACAAAAGAGAGAAATCCATTGATAAATTCTTAATTATGGAGACATGAGCCTACTGAGTGACTTCAGGGACAAAGACAAAGGAGCCTCACTGAATAATTACTGTTTATATGTTACTTAAATGTATAAGGTAGTGAACACTTTACACTATTTAATTTCATCTTTACACCAGCCATGAGGTACATACTATTATCTTCTCTATCTATGAGAGAAAACTGAGGTATAACAAAGAAAAGGATTTTCAAGTTCACTCAGCTGGCATGTGATGAAGACAAGACAATGAGCAAGGCAATAGAGTTCCAGAGTCGTCCTGGTCTTGGGTTAGCCAATAAGAGCCATTTATACCATGCTTGATGAAGATACATGTTTCCTCTCAAATTCACAGGTTACCCAGTTGGGTTCAGCTTCCTAAAAAAGATTCTACTTAAGACTCCAAATCAGTGGTAATTATCAGTCAATATTTATGGAAGACAGTTAACTTAGCGATGCAGGGGAAAAAAAAGTTTCTTCTACACTGTTATGGTCCCTGGGTGGGTCTGAAATTAAACTGACAAATTAGCAGGATATAAAGTATATATATATACTTTATGTGTGTATATATATACACTTTATGTGTATATATATATATACTCTATGTGTATATATATACTTTATGTGTATATATATATATATGTAAAGTTTTACTTGACACAGGTTTAAAAAGAATGAAGACCAGAAGAAATGTTTAAAATTGTTTTTATGCTGGGTTTGATAAAGAGCAGATAGTTGTGGAGAAATACAATAATCAAGGAATATGAGGTAAGTGTAGCAATCTGGGAAAACCTTAGGAAGGCCTGTTTGGATCCTTCTCCTGGTCCCATTGTCTTCAGAGAGAAAGATGCTGCTCTCCTCTGGGTGGAAAGCCACTTTCACATGAGGATTTTATAGCCTGTTTCAGGGGAGAACGGCAGGGGCAAGTTACTCTGAGTGACTTTCCTGCCTCTCTTATTTTCTCAAACTCCTTCAGCTTACAATATTCAGCAAACCAAGTGCCATATTTTGGGATAGCATATCCTGAACCCCATTGGAGATATATAACAAAATGACAATAAAATTGCCTATTTTGTCCTGAAAATATAAAAAAAAAGTTTACAAAGGGGAAAACATTTATAAAAATTTGACTTTAAATGAGAGAAAATTTATAGTGAGATGTATTATTTCTTGAATGTTGATTAAGTCCTTAGTATTTTTTTAAATCCTCCACAAGGGCTCATTCTTTGACACAGCCATAACTGATCTATTTTCTAAAATTATCCTCTTTTTGCAAATTGGTGCTAATAGCAACTGTTTTCAATAATTGTCCCTGGAAATCAAGGCCATTCAACCTACAAAAACTCCATCTGGAAAAAAGGATTGTAACTAGAGCTCATCGATTGTAAGTTGGCCATCAGAACTGACATTCTGTGTATCCACAATGAAGCTCTATAATGCTTGATAGAAAATCATAGGAATAGCTATCCACTTACTTGCTATTGGATATAAAATACAAAATAACTATCCAAAAAAATATTTTGTATAAAATACAAAATACCTACTATCTTAGGAAAAAGAAAGTTTTTCTTCACCTGTTTGAATTGATTTTTAAATTATTTATAAAGGCTTTTTAAAAAGACAGATATATACATGATCACATATATAATTGCTAACATATTTATAAAAGCTTTTTAAAAGGGGATATGTGTATATATGTGTGTGTATCTCTTTTTAATTGTTTGACTTCCCAGTACACTCCTTCACAACATGCACAGCTCTACCTGACTGTCATATATTTATTTTTCTAAACTTTGAAAAGTTGAAGGAAAAAAAAGGCCAACTGCAGTTTAAGTACACATGGCACAGGCACTTGCAGAAAATCTGTGGTTGCTTGGCAACAAGAGGGTGCCTATTTGGAGAGCTCAGAGAAGTACACAACGTGACTTTAGGAGAGATGAAGGGCAACGGAAGGCACTGAGTTGACTGAGATGATTCTGAACACAGAAACAATATTCAAATAACATACATCTCTGTATGTTATTATTCGCAAATTATAATGTGACCGCTCAGCTCCCTCTGTAGATCCAAGAAACAGACAGCTTCAGAGACCTAACAGATTTTTGAATTTTACTTCTATAACTATGTCTCATGCAGTCAAGGTTTGTGGTAACAAGACTGAAATAGCATTTTAATGACCAGAGTATTTATCACTGCCTCTCTGGTCAATTGATATGTTAGTCAAAAATATTTGATTTCGGTCTCACCACCCTTAACAAAGATCAGCAATCTTTAAAAATTAACCACATGCTGTTTTAATCAACATATAGCTTTGTTAATTACTAGTTCATTCTTCATGTCCATCTGTTTTTAAGATTTTAGTGAACCTGTGCCATATGTTCGTGTAAATATAATAAGCTGGTTGCCATGTAAATATAACATTTTCAAGTGTGTTGTGTAACAGTCTTTCAATTTATGCATACTTTTGTCTGTGTTTTGTCTTCAGCGGCTTAAATACAAAGCTGATAACTTTTTGTTAAATGCCCCACTAGGCACAGTTTCTATCTGTAGCTGTTTTTATGTGTGTCTGTGAGTATGTTTGTTAATGTTGTTTGGTTTTTAGTTATTGAATATTGTGCTAGGGGTTCAGACTCTTTTAAGATATAGCAAAGCATTTGCTTGAGAGTTCTGGAAATTTCAGCATATAAGTGAGATAGAACTATTTCATACTCACCCCATTCAATAGCATAATAACTACCAATTCACAGCAAATATGATCCATTTATCTTAAACTGTAAAACTAAGTGATTCATGTATGTAGATGCTTTAATTTTGTGACTCTTAAGACTATCTCAACCTCTAGTTTATTCAGAAAACTCACTTGATGAATTGATCAGACACAGGCATTTTCACGTTTTTACATAAGGGATTGCTGAAATTGATCAAACTGAAGGATGATGAAATTGGCCAGTAGAAAGATTGTAAGAATCAAATTAGGGCAAATTTGGGCTTTTTGAAGAAGAAAGTGCATTTTCAAATACTTCTCTGTACAATAGGCTTAAAAGATTGTTTCAGTAACAGTTTAATAGCAACCAAAATGTTTGAACCCAGCTGGTTATGGATATAGCAATCAAGAGGAATCTAAACCACAATATAACATTGAAAATAAAATGAATTTAAAGAAACTCAGATCAAAGTCAAATTGTGAAATGAGTATTAATCCCCAAGACTGTTGACTTTTTTCCTGAATTTAAGAGGTCAATAAATTAAATTTGCTAACAAAGTTTAGTGGCAGAATATTTTCTGGATAGCCAAAGAGAAAAGACCTGGGGAGTTCTTTAAAAAGAAATGAGTTTGAATAAAAAAATCAATTTGAAAGGAAAATAAGATATCTTGTGTGAATAGAGGAGACTGTCCGTTTGTGACGTCACAGGAGGGAACAAAGCAGGGCTCACTGCGACGCTGCCAGTATCTCTGAGTGAATTAGCTCGGTCGTGTCCAGCTCTTTGCAACCCCATGGACTATACAGTTCATGGAATTCTCCAGGCCAGAATACTGAAGTGGGTAGCCTTTCCCTTCTCCAGGGTATCTTCCTAATCCAGGGATCAAACCCAGGACTCCAACATTGCAGGCAGATTTTTTACCAGTTGAGCCATCAGGGAAGCCCAAGAATACTACAGTGGGTACATATCACTTCTCCAGCAGATCGTTCCAGCCCAGGAATCGAACTGGGCTCTCCTGCATTGCAAGTGGATTCTTTACCTACTGAACTATCAGGGAAGCCCAAAGTAGCTCCAAATACTTTGAAGTATCTCCAAAGCAAACTATAAATCAGAATAGTCAGAATGAGAATTTGGTAACAGAGACTCAGGAAGAGAGGGTTATAACTGCTTAACATGTATTTACATAATGTCACTATTTATTGGACCTTTATTTACTTTTCTGTGAATGATTAAATGGTTACTACAGTTAGATGGTTCTAGCATATGTGAAAAGATAAGTAGTACAAATCTGTCTACCACATTTTTCTTTTAATCACAACAGCTCTTCCCATGTTACCACTGTTCCTGAATTCTGTAAGTATCTTTCCTTAGTTTTGTTGTGTATGTAACAAACAAAGTTGAATATTTATTTCCTATGGGCCTCCAAATACACTGGATCCCATGAGTGTATTATTTTACAGAACCAGGCCAAAGGTACATTGAAGATAGAATTAAGGCTGTAAATCTTAAAGTATGAGAGACTTTATTTTTTTCAGTTCCAAAATCACTGCAGATGGTGACTGCAGCTCACGAGATTAAAAGGCCCTTGATCCTTGGAAGAAAAGCTATGACCAACTTAGACAGCATATTAAAAAACAGAGCCATTATTTTACCAACAAAAGTCCGTCTAGTCAAAGCTATGGTTTTTCCAGTAGTCATGTATAGATGTGAGAGTTGGACTATAAAGAAACCTGAGAGCAGAAGAATTGACACTTTTGAACTGTGGTGTTGGAGAAGACTCTTGAGAGTCTCTTGGGCTGCAAGGAGATCCAACCAGTCAATCTTAAAGGAAATCAGTCCTGAACATTCATTGGAAGGACTGATGCTGAAGCTGAGACTCCAATACTTTGGCCACCTGATGCAAAGAACAGACTCACTGGAAAAACCCCTGATGCTGGGAAAGACTGAAGGCAGGAAGAGAAGGGGACAAAAGAGGATAAGATAGTTGGATGGCATCACCAACACCATGGACATGAGTTTGAGTAGAGGAAGTCTGGCATGCTACAGTCCATGGGGTCTCAAAGAGCTGGACATGAATGAATGACTGAACTGAACTAATCCTGGATTATTCTGATGGGCCCTGTATATTTACATGCACTCTTAGAAACAGGAGGAGGAGGCAGAAAAGCTGTCAGAGAGAGCTACAACCAGGGAAGGAGAGGCAACAGATTCAAAGCATGACAGGGACTTGACCTGACATTGCTGGCTTTGATTATGGAGGAAGTGGACTGTGAGCCTAAGAATCCAACAGCCTCTAGAATCTGGGAATGGCTGTCAGATGACAGCTAATAAGAAACATTCCTATAAGTGCTAGGAACTGAATTCTGCTATCTTAAGCAAGAAAACAGATTTTCATTTAGAGCCCCCAGAAAGGAACACCCTGCTGACATCTTATCCTAACCTGTGTCAGATTTGACCTACAACACTCTGAGATAATAAATGTGTGTAGTGTTGAACTGCTAAATTTGTGTTAAATTGTTACAGCAACAATAGAAAATGAATGCATCCCCCTTTCCTGCACAAACATATCATATTAATATATACTATAAATACCTATTTCAACTTTGTTTTTTTCACTTAAAAATATATCTTGGAGATCTCCCCATATCAGCACATAAACAGCATTGTCATTCTCTATTTTTTCTTATTTAACATCTTCATAGAATTTCATTTTTGGTATCAATCTTACTTTATTTATTGATGGATATTTATGCAGTCCAAGCTTTTGTTTTAAAGGTAATGCTGCAAAAAACAGCATGATATGTGTGTAGGATATCCATAAAGTAAATTTCCAGAGGTGGAAGTTGTCAGAGAATACATATATTTTTAATGTTAATAGACACCCAAATAGTACTCTCCATAGTTTCTGCTGAGTCAGTCATGTCTGACTCTTTGAGACCTCATGGACTGCAGCACACCAGGCTTCCCTGTCCTTTCCATCTTCTGGAGCTTGTCAAACTAAAGTTTACTGAGTCAGTAATGCCATCCAACCATCTCATCCTCTGTTGTCTCATTCTCCTCCATAGAGGTTGTGCTAAATGCTATTAATAGTTATAAAATCTAGATAATTTTGTCAATATTGAAAATGAATAACATTCCCACATGCACTTCAATATGACTTTCTCACAATGAGTGAAATAACACAAAATTTATTCTAGTTTCAGTGATAAGTTTTATGGTCATTCTAATTTTGCTGCAGTCTCTGCATTCCCGACTCTTGTTCTTCACTTTTCCTCTTAATTTCCTTGTAGATTTTGGAGGGCCACTGATTTTGGTAATCCTTATGGTTACTTTGTAATATATGGATTTATATATCTTTCAGGTTTTGCTCAAAATCCTTTAATCTAGGCTTCAGCAGTACAGATGTACCAGCTTGGTTTAGAAAAGACAGAGAAACCAGAGATCAAATTGCCAGCATTCACTGCATCACAGAGAAAGCAAGGGAATTCCAGAAAATCATCTACTTCTATTTCATTGACTGTGCTAAAATTTTAACTGTGTGGATCACTACAAACTGTGGAGAACTCTTAAAGAGATGGGAATACCAGACCACTTTATGGCCTCCTGAGAAACCTGTATGTCAGTCAAGAAGCAACAGTTAGAACCAGACAGACATGGAATAATGACTGCTTCAAAACTGGGAAAGGAGTATGACAAGACTTTATATTGTCACCCTGCTTATTTAACTTCTGTGTAGTGTACGTCATGCAAATGCTAGGCTGGATGAATCACAAGTTGTAATCAAGATTGCCGGGAGAAATTTCAACAGCCTCAGATATGGAGATGATACCTCTCTAAGATGACATAAAGTAAAGAGGAATGAAAGGGCCTCCTGATGAAAGTGAAAGAGGAGAGTGAAAAAGCTGGCTTGAAATTCAACATTCAAAAAACTAAAATTATGGCATCCTTTCTCTTCACTTCATGGCAGATAGATGGAGCAAAGATGGAAACAGCAACAGACTTTAGTTTCTTGGGCTCCAAAATCACCATGGGTGGAGCCTGCGGCCGTGAAATTAAAAGACACTTGCTCCTTTGAAGGAAAGCTATGACAAACCTAAACAGTGTATTGAAAAGCAGAGACAAATTTTACCAACAAAGGTTCGTATAGTCAAATCTATGGCTTCTCCAGTAGTCATGTATGAATATGAGAGTTGGGCCATAAAGAAGCCTGAATACTGAAGAATTGACCCTTTCAAATATGGTGCTGGATAAGACTCTTGACAGTCCCTTGGACAGCAAGGGAATCAAATCAGTCAGTCCTAAAGGAAATCAACCCTGAATATTCATTGGAAGGATGGATGCTAAAGCTCCGATACTTCACCCACCTGATGCAAAGAGCCCACTCATTGGGGGGTGGGGGAGAAACCCTGATGCTGGGAAAGATTGAGGGCAAAATGAAAAGGAGGGGGCAGAGGGTAAGATGGTTGGATGGCATCTCTGACTCAATGGGCATGAATTTGAGGAAACTCCAGGAGATAGTGAAGGACAGGGAAGCCTACTGTGTTGCAGTCCATGGAGTTGCAAAGATTCAGGCTTGATTTAGCAGCTGAAGAACAACAGTATGTCTTCCGGTTTCACAAAAAATGGAAGTTGCAATATTTTGTTCTATTTTATTTGTAATCCCCTATTGCTTTCCCTATGTGTTTATATATATATGCATATATATATAATGAAAAGGGAAAGATGGTACTTCTTAACTGTGGTAGGCAGCTTCTTAGATAGTACCTACTGATCCCTGCCTCCTTATATTCATGCCCCTGTGAAATGCCTTCTTCTCGAGCACAGGCTAGACTTTACTGACTTGCTTCTAATAAAAGAACACTGGAAAAATGATTGGTTGTCACTTCTAAGATTATGTTATAAAATAATATAGCTTAATTTTGAGTCTTTTCTTTCTCTTATCATCAACTTGATTATTCATTTTTGGGAAGCCAAATACCTTATTGTGATGTAGCACTATGACAGTCTCACGTGAGTGAGCTTGGCAATGGATCTATTTTATCCAGCTCACAGCAATGACAGTGAGCTTGAAAGTCGATTTTCCCCATTCAAGCCTTAGGATGGAATGGGCCCCTGGTTGTATACTTGATTACAGCTTCCTGAGAGACTCTAAGGCAGAATTATCCAGCTGCACTGTTACTGAATTGCTGACCTATAGAAACTGCAAGATAATAAATGTTCCTAGATTTAGGCTGCTAAATTTTAAGGTAATTTGTTATAAAGCAATAGATAACATAAATCAATACATTTTCTACAGCTGACAACCAATTTACTATTATGGAGACCAAGAATAAATTCTAATATGGTTTTAAACTAAAAATGAAATAAAACAAGCAAATACTTCAGAGAAAGAAGTGGTAATAACTTTATTCTCTCAATTTAAGAAGTACCATCATTTAAAAATTACCCAAATTGCACTAAAATAATTTTCTTTAACTTTGGAAATCTAACTTATAAGAAATGTCACATGACCAAATATTGTTACTACTAAATGCAATTTAGAAAAATTAATGGAAATTAAAGGGATAGGTATACATGTGAATTATTGTCAATATTTTCATTTTATATTTGAGGATTTTATTTATGAAAGCTCAAGTGAATGGATATATATGGAAAGTCATTTTTCCCCCTATGTTCATTACCAAAAAGTCCCAAGAACAAACTTAAAGATGATGTATCCACCTAACATAAATTATGTTTATCAAATTTTCATCCTTAAATTGAGATTATAGCTTGGAAAGAAAGAGTTACAATTAATTTTTAAGCTTAGTTCTTTAAGTATTGACATAAGAACAACTCAGAATTTAAATCGATTTAAGAATAGGACACATAAAGGACAGAAATGGTAAAGGTCTAATAGAAGCAGAAAAGATCAAGAAGTGAAGGTAAGACAGAAGAACTGTACAAAATAACTGTACAGAAGAACTGTACAAAACAGATCATAATGACCCAGATAACTGCAATGGTGTGATCACTCACCCAGAGCCAGATATTCTGGAGTGTGAAGTCAAGTGGGACTTAGGAAGAACTGCTGCCAATAAAGCTATTGGAGGTGATGGAATTCCAGGGGAGCTATTAAAAATCCTAAAAAATGAGGCTGTTAAAGTGCTGCACTAAATATGGCAGCAAATTTGGAAAACCCAGCAGTGGCCACAGGACTGGAAAAGGTCAGTCTTCATCCCAATTCCCAAGAAGGGCAGCACCAAAGAATGTTCAAACTACTGGACAATTGCACTCATTTCCCATGCTAGATGGATTCCCTCATAGCTTAGTCAGTAAAGAATCTGCCTGCAAGGCAGGACATCCAGGTTCAATTCCTGGGTTGCGAAAATCCTCTGGAGAAGGTACTGGGAACCCCTTCCAGTGTTCTTGCCTGGGAAGAGGCATCCTGATGGGCTATAATTCATGTGGTTGCAAGAGTCAGATACAACTTGGCAACTAAACCACCAAGGCTAGTAAGGTTATGCTCAAAATACTTCAATTGAGGCCTCAGCAGTACATGAACCAAGAAATTCTAGATGTTCAATCTAGGATTAAAAAAGGCAGAGAAACCAGCAATCAAATTGCAAAAAATTCACCAGATCATAGAGAAAGCAAGGGAATTCCAGAAAAACATCTACTTCTGTTTCATTGACTATGGAAAGCCTTTGACTGTTCAGTTCAGTTCAGTTGTTCAGTTGCATCCGACTCTTTGTGACCTCATGAATTGCAGCTCGCCAGGCCTCCCTATTCATCACCAACTCCCAGAGTTCACTTCAAACTCATGTCCATCAAGTCGGTGATGTCATCCAGCCATCTCATCCTCTTTTGTCCCCTTCTCCTCCTGCCCCCAATCCCTCCCAGCATCAGAGTCTTTTCCAATGAGTCAACTCTTCACATGAGGTGTTATTGATCCCAGCAATCTTGATTCCAGCTTGGGCTTCTTCCAGCCCAACGTTTCACATGATGTACTCTGTGTATAAGTTAAATAAGCAGGGTGACAATATACAGCCTTGACATACTTCTTTTCTAATTTGGACCCAGTCTGTTGTTCCATGTCCAGCTCTAGCTGTTGCTTCCTGACCTGCATACAGATTTCTCAAGAGGCAGGTTAGGTGGTCTGGTATTCCCATCTCTTTCAGAATTTTCCAGAGTTTATTGTGATCCACACAGTAAAAGGCTTTGGCATAGTCAATAAGCAGAAATAGTTGTTTTTCTGGAACTCTTTTCCTTTTTCCATTTGACATAACAAACCTTGGAAAATTCTTAAAGAGAGGGGAATACCAGATCAATTTTCCTGCTCCTCAGTTCAGTTCAGTCACTCAGTCCTGTACGACTCTTTGCGACCCCATTAATCGCAGCATGCCAGGCCTCCCTGTTCATCACCATCTCCTGAAGTTCATTCAGACTCACGTCCATCGACTCTGTGATGCCATCTCATCCTCGGTTGTCCCCTTCTCCTCCTGCCCCAATCCCTCCCAGCATCAGAGTCTTTTCCAATGAGTCAACTCTTCTCATGAGGTGGCCAAATTACTGGAATTTGAGCTTTAGCATCATTCCTTCCAAAGAAATCCCAGGGCTGATCTCCTTCAGAATGGACTGGTTGGATCTCCTTGCAGTCCAAGGGACTCTCAGGAGTCTTCTCCAACACCACAGTTCAAAAGCATCGATTCTTCGGCGCTCAGCTTTCTTCACAGTCCAACTTTCACATCCATACATGACCACAGGAAAAACCATAGCCTTGACTAGGCGGACCTTAGTCGGCAAAGTAATGTCTCTGCTTTTGAATATACTATCCAGGTTGGTCATAACTTTTCTTCCAAGGAGTAAGCGTCTTTTAATTTCATGGCTGCAGTCACCATCTGCAGTGATTTTGGAGCCCAAAAAAATAAAGTCTGACACTGTTTCCACTGTTTCCCCATCTATTTCCCATGAAGTGATGGGACCGGATGCCATGATCTTCGTTTTCTGAATGTTGAGCTTTAAGCCAACTTTTTCGCTCTCCTCCTTCACTTTCATCAAGAGGCTTTTTAGCTCCTCCTCACTTTCTGCCATAAGGGTGGTGTCATCAGCATATCTGAGGTTATTGATATTTCTCCCGGCAATCTTGATTCCAGCTTGTGTTTCTTCCAGTCCAGCGTTTCTCATGATGTACTCTGCATATAAGTTAAATAAGCAGGGAGACAATATACAGCCTTGACGTACTCCTTTTCCTATTTGGAACCAGTCTGTTGTTCCATGTCCAGTTCTAACTGTTGCTTCCTGACCTGCATACAGATTTCTCAAGAGGCAGGTTAGGTGGTCTGGTATTCCCATCTCTTTCAGAATTTTCCACAGTTTATTGTGATCCACACAGTCAAAGGCTTTGGCATAGTCAATAAAGCAGAAATAGATGTTTTTCTGGAACTCTCTTGCTTTTTCCATGATCCAGCGGATGTTGGCAATTTGATCTCTGGTTCCTCTGCCTGTTCTAAAACCAGCTTGAACATCAGGGAGTTCACGGTTCACATATTGCTGAAGCCTGGCTTGGAGAATTTTGAGCATTACTTTACTAGCGTGTGAGATGAGTGCAATTGTGCGGTAGTTTGAGCATTCTTTGGCATTGCCTTTCTTTGGAATTGGAATGAAAACTGACCTTTTCCAGTCCTGTGGCCACTGCTGAGTTTTCCAAATTTGCTGGCATATTGAGTGCAGCACTTTCACAGCATCATCTTCCAGGATTTGAAACAGCTCAACGGGAATTCCATCACCTCCACTAGCTTTGTTCTTAGTGATGCTTTCTAAGGCCCACTTGACTTCACATTCCAAGATGTCTGGCTCTAGATTAGTGATCACATCCTCATGATTATCTGGGTCGTGAAGATCTTTTCTGTACAGTTCTTCTGTGTATTCTTGCCACCTCTTCTTAATATCTTCTGCTTCTGTTAGGTCCATACCATTTCTATCCTTTATCGAGCCCATCTTTGCATGAAATGTTCCCTTGGTATCTCCAATTCTCTTGAAGAGATCTCTAGTCTTTCCCATTCTGTTGTTTTCCTCTATCTCTTTGCATTGATTGCTGAAGAAGGCTTTCTTATCTCTTCTTGCTATTCTTTGGAACTCTGCATTCAGATGCTTATATCTTTTCTTTTCTCCTTTGCTTTTCGCCTCTCTTCTTTTCAGTGCTATTTGTAAGGCTTCTCCAGACAGCCATTTTGCTTTTTTGCATTTCTTTTCCATGGGGATGGTCTTGATCCCTGTCTCCTGTACAATGTCACGAACCTCATTCCATAGTTCATCAGGAACTCTATCTATCAGATCTAGGCCCTTAAATCTATTTCTCACTTCCACTGTATAATCATAAGGGATTTGATTTAGGTCATACCTGAATGGTCTAGCGGTTTTCCCTACTTTCTTCAATTTAAGTCTGAATTTGGAAATAAGGAGTTCATGATCTGAGCCACAGTCAGCTCCTGGTCTTGTTTTTGTTGACTGTATAGAGCTTCTCCATCTTTGGCTGCAAAGAATATAATCAATCTGATTTCGGTGTTGACCATCTGGTGATGTCCATGTGTAGAGTCTTCTCTTGTGTTGTTGGAAGAGGGTGTTTGCTATGACCAGTGCATTTTCTTGGCAAAACTCTATTAGTCTTTGCCCTGCTTCATTCCGCATTCCAAGGCCAAATTTGCCTGTTACTCCAGGTGTTTCTTGACTTCCTACTTTTGCATTCCAGTCCCCTATAATGAAAAGGACATCTTTTTTGGGTGTTAGTTCTACAAGGTCTTGTAGGTCTTCATAAAACCGTTCAACTTCAGCTTCTTCAGCATTACTTGTTGGGGCATAGACTTGGATAATTGTGCTATTGAATGGTTTGCCTTGGAGACGAACAGAGATCATTTTGTCATTTTTGAGATTGTATCCAAGTACTGCATTTCTGACTCTTTTGTTGACCATTATGGCTACACCAATTCTTCTGAGGGATTCCTGCCCACAGTAGTAGATAAAATGGTCATCTGAGTTAAATTCACCCATTCCAGTCCAATTTACTTCGCTGATTCCTAGAATGTCGACGTTCACCCTTGCCATCTCTTGTTTGACCACTTCTAATTTGCCTTGATTCATGGACCTGACATTCCAGGTTCCTATGCAATATTGCTCTTTACAGCATTGAATTTTGCTTCTATCACCAGTCACATGCACAACTGGGTATTGTTTTTGCTTTGGCTCCATCCCTTCATTCTTTCTGGAGTTATTTCTCCACTGATCTCCAGTAGCATATTGGGCACCCAATGACCTGGGGAATTCCTCTTTTGATATCCTATCATTTTGCCTTTTCATACTGTTCATGGGGTTCTCAAGGCAAGAATACTGAAGTGACTTGCCATTCCCTTCTCCAGTGGACCACGTTCTGTCAGACCTCTCCACCATGACCCGCCCATCTTGGGTTGCCCCACAGGCATGGCTTGGTTTCATTGAGTTAGACAAGGCTGTGGTCCTAGTGTGATTAGACTGACTAGTTTTCTGTGAGTTTGGTTTCAATGTGTCTGCCCTCTGATGCTCTCTTGCAACACCTACCATCTTACTTGGGTTTCTCTTACCTTTGGCGTGGGGTATCTCTTCACGGCTGCTCCAGCAAAGCTACCTCCTGGTCCTAAGAAACCTATATGTGGGTCAAGATGGAACAGCTAGAACATTAATTGGAACAACGGACTGGTTTAAAATTGAGAAAGGAGTACTACAAGGCTGTTTATTGTTACCCTGTTTATTTAAATTATATGCAGAGCCCATCATGTAAAATGCTGGGCTGAATGAGTTACAAGCTGGAATCAAGATTACTGGGAGAAATATAAAAAACCTCAGATATGAAGATGATAACATGTAATTGCAGAAAGCAAAGTGGAATGAAAGAACTTCTTGATGAGGGTGAAAGAGGAGAGTGAAAAAGCTGACTTAAAACTCAACATTCAAGGAACGAAGTTCATGGCATCCAGTTCCATCACTTCATGGCAAAAAGAAGGAGAAAAGGTGGAAGCAGTGACAGATTTCCACCTCTTGGGCTCCAAAATCCCTGTGGATGGTGACTGCAGCCATGAAATTAGAAGACAATTGCTTCTTGTAAGGAAAGCTATGACAAACATAAACAGTGCATTAAAAAGCAAATACATCACTTTGCCAGCAAAAGTCCTTATAGTCAAGGTTATGGCCTTGCCAATAGTCATGTACAGATGTGAGAGTTGGATCATAAAGAAGAAAGAGCACTGAAGAATTTATGCTTTCCAACTGTGGTGCTGGAGAAGACTCCTGAGAGTCCCCTGGACTGCAGGAAGATCAAACCAATCAATCCTAAAAGAAATTTTAACCCTGAATATTCATTGGAAGGACTGATGCTAAAGCTTCAAAACTTTGGTCACCTGACACAAATAGTTGACTCTTGGAAAAGACTCTGATGCTGAGAAAAATTGAAGGCTTAAGGAGATGTGAATGATAGAGGATAAGATGGTTGATGGCATCACTGATTCAATGGATGTGAACTTGGGCAAATTCCAGGAGATGGTGAGGGACAGAGAGGCCTAGCATGCTGCTCTTCCTGGGGTTACAAGGAGTCAGACATGACTTGATGACCGAGCAACAACAACTACTACTGCTAGGAATAAGTAGAGGCCTAACATGATATCAAATCGGACAACCAGCTTTATCAAGTGTTTAAATGTTGAATATATTATTGGTTACACTATGATATTATGTCCTCTATCATCATAACTACAGTGAAATTAGTTTTCCCTGGGAAGCCAAGAAACATTTATATTCAGTGTCTTCATTCCCTACCATTAGCTACTGGATGAAATGATCATACTTTTAAAAATAAACTTTTTAGAATAAGATGGATGAAACTGGAACCAATTATACAGAGTGAAGTAAGCCAGAAAGAAAAACACCAATACAGTATACTAACACATATATATGGAATTTAGAAAGATGGTAATGAGGACCCTGTATGCAAGACAGCAAAAGAGATACAGATGTGTAGAGCGGACTTATGGACTCTGAGGGAGAAGGAGAGGGAGAGGGAGAGGGAGGGATGATTTGGGAGAATAGCATTGAAATATGTATACTATCATGTAAGAAATGAATTGCCAGTCTATGTTCAATGCAGGATGCAGGATGCTTGGGGCTGGTGTATGGGGATGATC
>SJYX01002896.1:140789-167385 GCA_006410675.1 Oreotragus oreotragus | reverse complement strand
TACTCCATTTTATTCTAAAGATCTTTAAGTATGTAGTGATATTTATTGTGCTTCTAAAGTCTATTCTTACGTTTTTTTGTTTGATGAGTCATTGCAGTT
Source organism: Oreotragus oreotragus (assembly GCA_006410675.1). Taxonomy (NCBI): domain Eukaryota; kingdom Metazoa; phylum Chordata; class Mammalia; order Artiodactyla; family Bovidae; genus Oreotragus; species Oreotragus oreotragus. The sequence continues at coordinate 167,286 of SJYX01002896.1, read as the reverse complement.
TTAATTAAGAAGTACATCAAATTGTGTGGCTCTGTGATTTATAATTATGGGAATATAGCTAGAAAGAAAAACTCCAGATTTATCCAATAAAATACATATACCATTGAGTTCACTGATATATATTTTGAATTACTCATTAATCTCACTAACTTAGAACAGTTTCAGAATAATTTTTCATTGAAAATATATAAAGCACTCGACCATCAGTAAATCTCACCAACGAAGAACAACTAAGAATATTTTCATTGTTTTCATGGTGGCTGTGCTGCTGCTAAGTCGCTTCAGTTGTGTCCGACTCTGTGCAACCCCGTAAATGGCAGTCCACTAGGCTCCCATGTCCCTGGAATTCTCCAGGCAAGAACACTGGAGTGGGCTGCCATTTCCTTCTCCAATTTTCATGGTGGACTGAGGCCTAAAAGATTCAAAATGTTAATATCTGCATTGGTGTTTGTTCATGAACAGTTCTCTGTAGCCCAGTAATATTTTCACTTTCTGAAGTGAAACTAAATATATGGATATCTGGGTCTTTCTGGTTATTCCAGCTGCCCTGTAGTTTTCAGAATTTTTTAGAGAGCACATACAGAATTAATACATAGAGCTCATATCTTCTTTTGTTCCCAGAGACTGTTTCTCTTGCTGAAACAGGTCATAGAGCAGAAAACAAATATGATAAAAGTCAACAGTTATATCCTCTAGTAATATGCTGCAGTATGTTATTACATATTATTAACCAAATGAATCAACTGTGTATATAGATATATATGTATATGCACACATATGTATATAAAAGCTTAAATTATAGTATATTAAACTCTTATTTTTCATTCTCTTATGTGGCTATTAAAAATGTTTTTTTCCCCTGAGTCAGATCTTCTATATTTGTCCCACCCTGTCCTCTATACTGTACAATTCCAACTGATAAAGAATCATAATTTTATAAATTTCACATGTAGACATTTTGCCCAGTGAATAGCCTGTTCTTTATCATACTTATTATTACAGAGTAAACCTCTTTTGAGTTTTACCAATAATGAGTGCTCATTTTAGTGGTTAAAAACCCAGCCACTCTCTTGAACTAAACCAAGTGGAGAAAGATATAAAGAACTGGAAAAAGATACAACAATAAAATAAAAGTATTTGTACAGCTTTACTATCCTTTGATTAAAGTGCCCCAGAAACCTACTTGTGAGAGAGACAAAATTATTATAATTAATACTGTGGTCTGCTGGGTGATTTTACATAAGAACTTTAAGCCTTTAAGTGATTACAATTTTCTTTTCTTTTTTTTTTTTTGTATTTATTTATTTTTTTACACGAACTCCCAAACATGCTGGCTACACAACTCTCTTTATATATATATATATACACATATATGACCAATTATAAATGCCTATAATTTATGTATATAATTCATACTATGTTTACTCTATAATTTTATATTATACATTAGTTATACATTATTTAAAGGCATGTGCCATAGAGAACACCCTAGAGCTTAAAAGGTACTCTTTAAACAGAAAAGAAGAACCTATAGAAAAGGGAAAATCATACTACAAAGGCCAAATAAATATATAAAAGAATTGAAGATCCCCTAAATAAGCCAATACACAGATTACAAAAACAGTAACATTTTTTTTGGTAAAAATGACTATGCATTCATGTGTGATCAGTTTCAAAGTCACGTCTGACTCTTTGTGACCCCTTGGACTGTAGCCTACTGAACTCCTCTGGCTATGAAATTTTTCAAGTAAGAATTCTGGAGTGGGTTGCTATTTCCTTCTCCAGAGGATCTTCCCAACCCAGGGATCAAACCCATGTCTCTTGCATCTCCTACATTGGCATTGGGATTCGTTACCAGTATGCCACTCGATAAATCCTAAAAGTCAATATAACTATAATCATTTGCAAAAGGATAACTATGAAGATGTAAAATAGAGCATCAACATCACAAAATGCAGGGAGGAGGTTAAAAAATGTGGATCTTTTAGAATATACTCAAATTGTATGACTATGAGCTTAAAGCAAGTAGACATATGTTCTTGGATTGGAATAAACAATATTGTCAAAATGACTATACTACCCAAAACATCTACAGTCAATTAAATTTCTATCAAATAACCAGTGGCTTTTTCATGGAATTAGAATAAAAAAAATTTTATTTTTTGTGTGAAAACACAAAGGACTTTGAATAGCCAAAGCAATCTTAAGAAAAATGGAGCTGGTGAAATCAAGCTCCCCAAGTTCAGACTATAATGCAAAACTACAGTAATCAAAACAGCACGGTACTGGCACAAAACTAAAGATCAGTGGAATAAGATAGAAAGTCCAGAGATAAACACCAAGCATCTATCATCACCTAAACTATGACAAGGAGATAAGAATATCCAATGCAGAAAAGACAATCTCTTTAATAAGTGGTGCTGGGAACTGGGCAGCTACATATAAAAGAATGAAGTTAAAATGTTCTCTGAAACCATACAGATAAATAAGCTCAAAGTTGTTTAAAGACTTAAATGTAAAGCTGAATACTATAAAATTCTCAGAGGAAAACATAGGCAGAACACTTCTGGCATATGTTGAAGTAGAATCTCTTTCTAAATAAGAGATCTAAATAAAATTAAAAATGTTTGCATAGCAAAAGAAACCACAAACAAAATGAAAAGACAGCTTACAGCATGAGAGAAAATATTGGCAAATGAAACAACTGATAGGGGATTAATCTCCAAAATATACAAATAGCTCATAGAGCTCAATATTAAAAAAAAAAAAAACCAACACAATCAAAAAATTGGTAGAAGATCTAAAGAGACTATCATTAATCATTAGAGAAACCAAGTCAAAACTACAATGAAGTATCATTTCACAGTGGTCGGAATGGCCAAACAATATACAAATAATAAATGCTAGGCTAGAGAGGTTGTGGAGAAAAGGGAACCCTCCTACACTTTTGGTGGGTAAGTACATTGATACAACCATTATGGAGACTAGTATGGTGATTCCTGAAAGAGTAAAAATAGAACTACCATAAGATCCTGCAATCCCACTCATGGGCATATACCCAAAGAAAACTGTAATTTGAAAAGATATATATACCCCAATGATCAATGTAGCATTATTTACTATAGCTAGAACATGGAAGCAACCTAAAGAATCTCCATCAACAGAAGAAAGGATAAAGAGAAGTGGAACGTATATACAATGGAATATTAGGAAGCCATAAAAAGAATGGAATAATGTCAGTTACAGCAGCATGGATGTGTCTAGATTTTGTCATGTGGAGTAAAGTAAGGCATACAGAGAAAAACAAATAACATATAATATCACTTATATGTGGAAACTAAAAAAATGGTACAAATGGACTTATTTACAAGGCAGAAATGGAGTCACAGATGTAGAAAGCAAACTTATGGTTAATGCTGGAGAAGAGAAGGGAGGGAGGAGAAGGGATAAATTGGGAGATTTGGATTGACATATATACACACTACTATAACCTCTGCACCACCAGGGAAGCCCCATATATAAAATAACTAATAAGCACCTATAGCCCAGGTGCTATAACTATTCAATAGTCTGTAATGACCTATATGGGAACATAGCTTTAAGAAGAGTAGAAACATGTATATGTATAACTGATTCACTTTGTTTACAGTAGAAACTAATATCACATTTTATACTTCTGTAAAAATTAAAAAAAAAACACAGCAAGCAGATAAAATTATGGGTCAACACAATGGAAAACCAAGGTAACTACAAATTAAAAAGTAATAGACTCAAAAAAAAAAAAAAAAAGAAAGAAATGAATACAAGCATAAAANTATACTTCTGTAAAAATTAAAAAAAAAACACAGCAAGCAGATAAAATTATGGGTCAACACAATGGAAAACCAAGGTAACTACAAATTAAAAAGTAATAGACTCAAAAAAAAAAAAAAAAAAAAAGAAATGAATCCAAGCATAAGCAAAAGATATCAACTTGTGAAGGTAAAAAACAAAACAAAACAAAAAAGCTATGATATTAACTAGAAAACAAGGTTGAAATGGCAACAGATACATATCTCCCAATAATCATTTTAAATGTCAATGGACTAAATGCTGTAATCAAAAAACACAGAGTGGTGGATTGGATTAGAAAGAAAAACACAATTGTACAATATGTTGCCTAGAAGAGACTTCAGGGCGAAAGACACAGATAGAAATTAAGAAAATGGAAAAAGATATTTCATGCAAATGAAAGTGACAATAAAGTGGGGGGTAGCAAAGCTCATATCAGACAAAATGAAAATTTAAATTAAAACAAATAAAGATAATAGACATTATATAATAATCAAGAGATCAATTCAAGAAGAGGACAATACAGTCATTAACATGTATGCACCAAATACAGGAGCACCTAAATATACAAAACAAATACTAACAGACATATAGGGAGAAATTAACAGGAATATAATACTAGTAAAAGATTTAACACCCCATTGACATCAATGGGCAGATCTTCTAGACAGAAAGTTAATAAGGCAACAAAAGGTCCTAAATGATACAATGGAACAATTAGATTTAATTGATACTCTTAGGACTTTACTTAAAAAAAAATGAAAAACACAGAATACACATTCAAGAGGATAGAAATATCATGAAGCATTTTTTTCCTGACAATAACTGTATGAAACTAGAAATCAACTGGAGAAAGAAAAAAGGGAAAATAACACATCAAGACTAACAAGCTGCCCAAAAAACTCAATGGGTCAGTGATAAAACCAAAGAAGAAATTTAAAAATACCTCAAAAAAATGACAATAAAAACAAAAACCTTACAAAAATCTATGGAATGCAGCAAAAGGAGTTCCAAGAGGAAAGTTTACAGCGATACAGGACTTCCTCAAGAAATAAAAACTATCTCAAATGAAGAACTTAACCTATCACCTAAAAGAAACAGAAGAAGAATCAAAACCCAGAATCAACAAAAGGAAGGAAACACTAAAGTTTAGAGAGGATATAAGTAAAATAGATCAATAAGATGATAGAAAACATCAACAAAACCAAGAGAGGGTTGTTTGAAAAGATAAAAAATATCAACAAAAGCCTAGTCAGGCACACCAAGAAGAAGAGACAATCCAAATAAAATAAATAAAAAGGGAGAAATGACAACTGACACATGCTAGCAAGATAGTGTTCAAAATCCTTCAAGCTAGGCTTAAACAGTATGTGAACTGAAACATTCCAGATGTTCAAGCTGGATTTAGAAAAGGCAGAGGAACCTGAGATCAAATTGCCAACATCTGCCAGATTATGGAGAAAGCAAGGGAATTCCAGAAAAACATCTACTTCTGCTTCATTGAAAGGCTATGCTAAAGCCATTGACTGTGTGTATCATAACAAGATGTGGAAAAATTTTAAAGAGATGGGAATACTGGACTGCCTTACCTGTTTCCTGAGAAACCTGTATGCAAGTCCAGAAAAAACAGGTATGAAGGGACATGAAACAACAGTCTGGTTCAAAACTGGGAAAGTAGTACATCAAGGCTGCATCTTGTCACTGTGCTCATTTAACTTATATGCAGTGTGCATCGTGCAAAATGTCAGGCTGGATGAATTACGAGCTAGAATCAAGATGCCTGGAGAAATATCAGTATCGTCAGATATGCAGATGACACAACCTTAATGGCAGAAAGCAAAGAGGACCTAAAGAGACTCTTGATGGAGATGAAACAGGAGAGTGAAAAAACTAGCTTAAAACTCAGCATTCTAAAAACTAAGATCATGACATCCAGTCCCACCATTTTATAGCAAATAGATGAGGAAAAAGTAGAAATAGTGAGAGACTATTTTCTTTGGCTCCAAAATCACTCCAGACACTGGCTGCAGCCATGAAATTAAAAGCTACTTTCTCCTTGGAAGAAAAGTTATGACAAAACTAGACAGCATATTAAAATGAGAGATCACTTTGCCGACAAAGGTCCATATAGTCAAAGCTATGGTTCTTCCAGTAGGCATGTATGGATGTGAGAGCTGGAACATAAAGAAGTCTGAGCAATGAGGACTCGATGCTTTGGAACTAGAGCTTGAGAAGAGTCTTGAGAGTCCTTTGGACAGCAAGAAGATCAATCCTAAATGAAATCAACCATGAATATTCATTGGAAGGACTGATGCTGAAGCTGAAACTCCAAAACTTTGGCCACCCAATGCAAGTAGCCAGCTTATTAGAAAAGACCCTGATACTAAGAAAGATTGAGGGCAAGAGGAGCAGGAGGCAACAGAGGAAGAGATGGTTGGATGGCATCACCAACTCAATGGACATGAAGCTGAGCAAACTCCAGGAGATACTAAAGGACAGGGAAACTTGGCAGGCTGCAGTCCATGGAGTTGCAAAGAGTCAGACAAGACTGAGTGACTGAACAACAACTGAGAAAGAATTTTTCAACCCAATATCTATCATGAATATGGATGCAAAAATCCTCAACAAAATATGTGCTAATTTAATCCAATAATATATAAAGAGAATCATATACCATAATCACTTTATGTTGATTAAAATAACATAAAAATGCCGTGTTGAAAAAATGCTTCAACATATACAAGCAATTAGTATGACAGATTAACAAAAAGAATGACAAAAACAACATGATGGTCTCAGATGCAGGGAAATTATTTGATAAAATTTAACACCACCCTTATGGCAGAAAGTGAAGAGGAACTAAAAAGCCTCTTGATGAAAATGAGAGAGGCAAGTGAAAAAGTTGGCTTAAAGCTCAATATTCAGAAAACGAAGATCATGGCATCTGGTCCCATCACTTCATGGGAAATAGATGAGGAAACAGTGTAAACAGTGTCAGATTTTATATTTTGGAGATCCCCTGGAGAAGGAAATGGCAACCCACTCCAGTATTCTTGCCTGGAGTATCCCATGGACGGAGGAGTCTGGTAGACTACAGTCCACGAGGTCGCAAAGAGCTGGACAGGACTGAGCGACTTCACTTTCACTTTCATTCCATCTACGGGCTTCTCTAGTGGCTCAGTGGTAAAGAATCCACCTACAATGCAGGAAACAGGAGACGCAGGTTCAATCCCCGGGTCAGGAAGATCCTCTGGAGGAGGGCACCGCAACCCACTCCAGTATTCTTGCCTGGAAAATCCCACGGACAGAGAAGCCTGGCGGGCTACAGTCCATAGGGCTGCAAAGAGTCAGACAGGACTGAAGTGACTGAGCATGCATTTCATCTGTAGTTATTATAAAATACTGGCTGTGTTCCTTGTGTTGTACAATGTAGCTTGAAGCTTATTTATTTGCATCTTATTTGGTACCTAATAGTTTGTATCTCTTACCTTCTTAACCTTTTACTGCCTCTCACCCCTTTCCCTTTCCCACTGACAACCACTAGTTTGTTCCTTAACATCAGCAAGTCTGCTAAAAGTGGGCTTCTTACAACTCTTTTCTTCTAGCAGAGCTTAGTAAATTTTTTTTTTTTTATTATAAAATACTGGCTGTGTTCCTTGTGTTGTACAATGTAGCTTGAAGCTTATTTATTTGCATCTTATTTGGTACCTAATAGTTTGTATCTCTTACCTTCTTAACCTTTTACTGCCTCTCACCCCTTTCCCTTTCCCACTGACAACCACTAGTTTGTTCCTTAACATCAGCAAGTCTGCTAAAAGTGGGCTTCTTACAACTCTTTTCTTCTAGCAGAGCTTAGTAAATTTTTTTTTTTTTGGTGGACCAAGAGGCACCACTGTGTTATATAGTAATACTGTGTAGATATTAAGTAGAGAAAACAAGTTTCCACATTTTTACTTATGAAGTTAAAAATACAGTAATTGAGTCCACCTTTTTAAAGTTTTTTTTTTGATATAGACTATTTTTTTATAGTCTTTATTGAATTCATTACAGTATTACTTCTGTTTTACATTTTGGTTTTTTACCCACGAGGCATGTGAGATCTTAGCTCCTGTTCCAAGGATCGAAACTGCAACCCCCTACATTGGAAAGGGTAATCTTAATTACTGGACAACCAAAGAAGTCTTGGGTCCAATTTTTAAACAAGGAGAAGAATGGAATTATTTTGGGAGGATAACATTATGCTTAGCTGGAATTGTGAATCAATGTTCCCTATTATCAAATACTCGTCTGTGAAAACTATTCTTAGTTCATGGTTGATACAAAATAGATGCTGTGCCACATTCAGACCACAGGCCACAGTTTTCTGGCCTCTCCTTTGGAGTTTTTCAGAACACTGTCAATGAGCTATTCTCAGCATCCATCAGTAACTGTATTAAACAGAATGAACATGAATGTCAGTGATAGGAATCAATACTTTAGTAACAGAGTAGGCAAGGGGTATGGGGAAGGAAATATGGGGAATTAACTAGCACTTTTGATCTTTAAATTTAGGTAAAAAGGAAATCCCCTAAAATTTTACATACCCCCATGTTACACCTAGAAATATTTTTTCTAGGTGATGACTTTGTGTCAGTTTTTACATTTTTCCTCCATTATGTAGTTTTAAAGCTTAGTTTTGTTAATATACAAAATAAATGTTAACTATAATTAAGGTCTGGGCCTAAAAATAAATACCCTGTTCTCAGTTAAGATCTATTGATTTCCATGAGTCAATACACTGTAAGAGTTTTCAATAAAGCGATGCCCTTAAAAGCATACTTCCTGGATTTTTTCCTTATTTCATTTATTATAGAGTACACCAGGTACCATAAAACACTATGGGTTAGGTTTTATGGCAGACAGAAAATATATTCCTCTAATAGAGGGGTGTATATTCAATGTTGACTAATACATCACATACATCAGTGTTGCTGGTTATCTTCCTAAAAGGAAGACTTCAACTTTGATGAAGACAAACCAAGCCCAATTGTGTGAGCATTTTACATGTACCTCAATACAACTGTTATATTTTTTGTCAGGAAGGAAAACTGAAGTAACACACGTAGTGCTTGCATGTAAGACTTCTGATACAGGTAGAAACAACTTTAAAATGAAACTTAATTTTAGCAGAGCACTCAGTATATGCTTATTTTTCCCCCTTGAGCCTTAGTTTTGTCTAGTTTGTATAGAATGTAATATCGTTCCTTTCTCTAAAACATATGAAGTTGATAAGGTCCCTTGCAAAGCAAATAACACTTCCTTGTGTAATGTCTACTCATTCTTTAAGACTCAGCCCAGTGTCTCTTGCTCCAGGAAAACTCCCGCCAGCAGCCCTCACACCTAGGTCTAGGCTCTGCCTTCTTGTTGCTCCCACACACACTCTGCCCTTATTACACTTCCACGTGCTGTTGTTTGTCTGGGTAAAAATCCATCTACCCAATTAGACTTTGGGCACCTGTAAAGCAGGGATCACATCTCACTCACTCCAGCTTTATTCCTGGTACCTAGAGCAGTGCCAACCCTTGAGCAGGGGCTCATTATAAGCTTCCTCAATTAAGGGGTAAGTGAGTGGATGCGCAGAGGGATAGACAGGGATGGATCAACACCGTTTCCTCTATTGTTTTCCAAAAGAGTCAGTGAGGTTATGACATAATTCAGGATGTGGAATAAGGATGAGAGGAGCAGGAAATGGAAAAGGAGGTATCCCAAAAGGAGAAAGGGCCTTTATCAGAGAGTAGGAGGAATGAGATATGGCCTGTGGTTTGCTGGACCCAGTTAGGGCCAACTGTGTGTGCCCTTTGTAATGCTGGCTGCAGGGTGGCCTAATCAATGTGGGTCATTTTTCTTTACTTTTCCTTCCTTCCCTCCTCCCTCTCTTCCTTCCTTTCTCACTTTTCCTTATTTATTTAATTAGCTATGTATTTGTTCATCCTTACCATTTTGTACTGTCTTTTTATTATCCTTTGGAAAGCACTCAAGATATTTTATTCTGGCATCTAATATAATTTCAGCAAAGTATTTCATAGCCTAGTTTATACAAAATGGAAAAGGAGAAATATTTATTGAAAATCAGTCTTGTTCTCAGGAATTTAAGTAAAACATAGACAAAATACAAAAAAACCCAACCCTATTGTGAAAAGCCCTGAATTTGGTGAATGAGAGAAGACAAGCACACCAAAAATATTTAATAACACCCAAGGCAATATACAACACTTCCTTACTCTTCAATACCTGACAATTTCTTTTCTAAAACATGCATTGATCCTGTCACTTTCTTTCTTTAGGGGAGGTCCCTGATCACCTCTTACCAGATCCACCAAGTTCCCCATCTCTACTGAGAGTAGCCTAAGGAAGGCTCTGCGTAGCAAAGCTTTATGAGGCTAGAACTCCCATCTACACTGAGGCCCATTGGAGTGGTAATGAGGAAAAAGGGAGAAGGTTCCATCACTTTCATTGCTGAAAACACAGATTCTTCCTTTTGTTTACATATAGGTGATGGGGTTGAGGGGGGAGGGGAAGCTTTCTTGTGGGAGCATTTTCTTGGTCCTTTAACACCAGTCCCCGAAAGGGCTTTTATGACTTATCAACATGCAGGACCACAAGCACAGTCCCAGGTTCCTTCCTGCATCTGCATTTTGGGGAACTGGTTTAGCTTCCTGTGACGAGCCTGCCAATGCAGAGATGCAGGAGACATGGGTCTGATCCCTGGGTCGGGAAGATTTCCTGGAGGAGGAGATGGCAATCCACTCCAGTATTCTTGCCTGGGAAATCCCATGAAAAGAGGAGCCTGGCAGGCTATATACTCCATGGGGTTGCAAAAGAGTCGGACATGACTGAGCATGCACGCACAACAAGCTAAAACACATCTTTGATATTTGACCCACCTGGTTCTTTCTTCCTTTTTGTCCTGACCCAAATTTCAGCCCCCAATTTCTAGCTACTAGAGCTGGGGAAGAAGCTGCAGATGAGCAAGCTAAGGAGTAGATGTCTCCGATGCATTCCTGTAGCTGTAAACTGAGAAGCCTGGGGCTGGAGGTGGTCCCCCCAGGGCCATAAGAAGTATTTTGCTAGAGATCCTGGGAGAGCAGAGATGTAAATGTGGCTGGTTCCACATTCACCAAGTGCCTAATGCCCATGCTAGGTATTTAAGAACTATGTCTGTGTGTGCAGGAGAACATTATGGTTTTCATTTTTAAAATTCACCCAATACTAACTAGAAAATGAGAACAGTTATTAATTTTATAGCAGTCAGTTTTCAAAAAAGAAAAGAGTAAGTTCCTACACACGAACTTGGAAAGCACTCTATTTTTCAAGAGAAAATGAATGAGATAATCTGATGGAAGTACTGACCTGGCATGGAAAGTGAAACTGCTCACTGACGGATGAGCCAGCTTGCTGCTACATGTTAAAATTTGGGAAAAAGTTAAAGCAAGTTTGTTTCTTTAAGTATCATTGTCTCCTCTCTTGCTATGGTCTGATGTAAGCAAAAGTAGATAATGCTCTGATACAAAGGACTCATTTTTGTAGTTTCAGAAAGAAAGTTAAATGTTTTCCAGGAGCTTGTAAACATTTCCCTATATTTGTAAAGAAAAATATGGAGGACTTAATATTTGATATTTTCTAAAGTTCTTGGAAGCCATTTGGAGGGCTTGGAGCTTATAATACCAAAGCTAGAGAAAAGAAAACCCATCCATCCGGATTTAAACCATTTCAAGGGCAGGATACATATCCAGAGGTTCATCTGTTCCAATACGTCAGTAGTTGAGTCATTCAGAATTGTTTGGGAAAAGTCTTTCTACCATTTTTGTATCATAATCTCTTATTGTTGTATAAACATAGTTTTTATCCATACTTGCAAGAAACCCTACTTTTGATAAACCAAGTAACAGATGTGAACTATGGGATTCATGGGGGTCGCTGGCCCAAGGAACTGGCATACTTACAATTGCATTTCTTCTGAACAAACCTCAACTTGCATGCTGTTCTATAGGTGGAGAGTCGGATTCGATCCAGGTCTTGAGCCCCTGGGGATAGATGAAAGGTACACATGTGGTCTGCTGGCATGTGGAAAGGAAGTGATCATGGTCATAAATGAAATAACTGCAGACCTAACCAATACATATAATTTGACTTTCATCTTTACTAGAATAGAAATTTAAGACCTGAGGTCTGTCTCGTATGCCTCAGGTTCTGGGACATCAGGTGTCAATCCTGTCCATGGGTTTGTGTCTGCCACTTCTGAGAACAGTCGGCTCACGTTGTGACTTAAACTGCTAGATTACACCAGATAGTAATATTATCAAATAATGATTTTTAATGCACTGTAATCTGTAATTAGAGTATGGCTGTGAGGTGAGCACAGGCTGAACATTGGGCATCCGCTCTTGGTGCCTTCAGGCCAATTGCTTTTAGAGGCCTCAGTTTTCTCATCTGGGAAATGGGACTGACAATAATACTACTACTTACCTCATGGACTGTTGAAGGATAAATGAGTGTCTATTAATCTCAAGCATTGGGAACACTGCTTGGCATACATACATTGTTATTGTTACTCATGTCTATACTACAAAGCTTCCTGTCAATCTCAGAGGAGTCTCCTTTCTAAAAACAACCATTGTTGTAGATTTGTGGTTGCCAAGGGAACGGGGTGAGGGAGGGATCAGTTGGGAGTTTGGGAATAGCAGATGCAAACTAGTATATATACAGCATGGATAAACAGAAGGTCCTATAGTACAGCACGAGGAACTATATTGAATATCCCGTGATAAATCATATGGAAAAGAATGTATATATATGTATAACCACATTACTTTGCCATACAGCAGAAATTAGCACAGCATTGTAGACCAACTAAAATAAACTTTAGAAAAGAAAAAAATGAAGAAAATAAAGACAAGCACTATTCTTTCTGCCAAAATCACTGCAGATGGTGACTGCAGCCATGAAATTAGAAGACGCTTACTCCTTGGAAGAAAAGTTATGACCAACCTAGATAGCATATTCAAAAGCAGAGACATTACTTTGCCGACTAAGGTCCATCTAGTCAAGGCTATGGTTTTTCCAGTGGTCATGTATGGATGTGAGAGTTGGACTGTGAAGAAGGCTGAGCGCCAAAGAATTGATGCTTTTGAACTGTGGTGTTGGAGAAGACTCTTGAGAGTCCCTTGGACTGCAGGGAGATCCAACCAGTCCATTCTGAAGGAGATCAGCCCTGGGATTTCTTTGGAAGGAATGATGCTAAAGCTGAAACTCCAGTACTTTGGCCACCTCATGCAAAGAGTTGACTCATTGGAAAAGACTCTGATGCTGGGAGGGATTGGGGGCAGGAGGAGAAGGGGACGACAGAGGATGAGATGGCTGGATGGCATCACGGACTCGATGGACATGAATCTGAGTGAACTCCGAGAAGCCGAAGAATTGATGCTTTTGAACTGTGGTGTTGGAGAAGACTCTTGAGAGTCCCTTGGACTGCAAGGAGATCCAACCAGTCCATTCTGAAGGAGATCAGCCCTGGGATTTCTTTGGAAGGAATGATGCTAAAGCTGAAGCTCCAGTACTTTGGCCACCTCATGCGAAGAGTTGACTCATTGGAAAAGACTTTGATGCTGGGAGGGATTGGGGGCAGGAGGAGAAGGGGACGACCGAGGATGAGATGGCTGGATGGCATCACGGACTCGATGGACGTGAGCCTGAGTGAACTCTGGGAGATGGTGATGAACAGGGAGGCCTGGCATGCTGCGATTTATGGGGTCACAAAGAGTTGGACACAACTAAGTGACTGAACTGAACTGAACTGAACATTCATTCATGATAAAAATTCTCACCAAGGTAGGTATCTGATACATATGACCACTTTTCCCTTCCCTGGCACAGTTTTCTATTTAAATTATTGTGTTGTTTTTGTTACAATTGAGGAGCCAATAGTTAAACAGTATTATTAACTAAAGGCTATAGTTCATGCCTCTCCTCATCTTTATTCTCTATTGCTGAAACTGCTATGAGTCATAAATGTTGAAGTATGCTCAGTGTTAGTTGCTCAGTCATGTCTGACTCTTTGCAACCCCATGGACTGTAGCCCACCAGGCTCCTCTGTCCATGGGATTCTCCAGGCAAGAATACTAGAGTGGGTTGCCATTCCCTTCTCCAGGGGATATTCCTGACCCAGGAATCGAACCCATGTCTCCTGCTTTACAGGCAGATTCTTTACCATCTGAGCCACCTGGGAAGCCCAAGGCAGGAAGAGAGGGAACATATCTCAACAGAATTAAACCCTTTTAAGACAAGTCCACAACCAACATAATTCTCAATGGTAAAAGTCTTCCTACAAGTCAGGAAGAATACAATGGTGCCCACTTTCACCACTTCCAGTCAACATAGTATTGGGAGTTCTAGCCACAGTAATTAGACAAGGAAATGAAATAAAAGGTATGCAAGTTGGAATGGAAGAGGTAAAACTGTCACTCTTTGCTAATGATATGATACTTTTATAGAGAACCATGGTCACCACACAAAAACCATTAGAACTAATAAATAGATTCAGCAAGATAGCAGTATGCAAGATTACTATGTAGAAATCAGTTGCATTTCTTTACACTAGAATATCAGAAAAAATTTTGAAATCCCATTTAAAATTGTGTCAAAAATTAAAATAACTAGAAATACACAAAATCCTAAAATATGATGCTGTTAAAGCATTGCACTAAGTGTGCCAGCGGATTTGGAAAACTCAGCAGTGACCACAGGACTGGAAAAAATCAGTTTTCACTCCAATTCCAAAGAAGGGCAATGCCAAAGAATGTTCAAACTGCAGCACAATTGAGTTCATTTAACATGCTAGCAAGGCAATGCTCAATATCCTTCAAGGTAGGTTTCAACAGTACATAAACCTAGAACTTCCAGATACACAAGCTGAATTTAGAAAAGGAAGAGGAAGCAGGGATAAAACTGCCAATATCTGCTGTATCATAGAAAAAGGAAGAAAATTCCAGTAAAACATTTACTTCTGCTTCATTGACTATGCTAAATTCTTCCTATGTGTAATGTCTGGGAAGCGGCTTTGCTGAGATCATGGCAGAGGCAGGAGCAAGATAGTGACCGGCACCTGAGTTCCTAGCATGGTGGGGAGAGAGTCTGCAAAGTACTATGCACTCATCTCAGGGCAGCCTGGCTACCAGGCCTGGACAATAACATCGAGGAATTGGAGGAGAGGAAAGGCTGGGGCCATAGCTCGGCTGAGAGTGGGCCATCAGGGCAGGTGAATGGTCCAAGGACAGCAGCCACAGCTGTGAGGCCAGGGAACCCTCTGCTCTTGGGCATCCTCGAACCATGGCTCCAGCCTTTCCTAGACACCCTTCCTGGCAAATCCAGCAGGGTCTCTGCCTCAGCTCCTGGGCAGCACTTTGATGGACACCAGAGGGCAGGTAAAATTTTCAGTTCAGTTCCGTTCAGTCACTCAGTCATGTCCAACTCTTTGTGGTCCCATGAACTGCAGCATGCCAGGCCTCTCTGTCCATCACTAACTCCTGGAGTTCACCCAAACTCATGTCCATTGAGTCGGTGATGCCATCCAACCATCTCATTCTCTGTTATCCCCTTCTCCTGCCTTCAATCTTTCCCAGCATCAGGGTCTTTTCAAATGAGTCAGCTCTTCGCATCAGGTGGCCAAAGTATTGGAGTTTCAGCTTCAACATCAGTCCTTCCAAAGAACATCTAGAATGGATCTCCTTCAGGATGGACTGGTTAGATCTTGCAGCCCAAGGGACTCTCAAGAGTCTTCTCCAATACCACAGTTCAAAAGCATCAATTCTTCAGTGCTCAGCTTTCTTTATAGTCCAACTCTCACATCCATACATGACCACTGGAAAAATCATAGCCTTACCCAGGACTGATCTCCTTTAGAATGGACTGGTTGGATCTCCTTGCAGTCCAAGGGACTCTCAAGAGTCTCCTCCAACACCACAGTTCAAAAGCATCAATTCTTCAGTGCTCAGCTTTCTTTATAGTCCAACTCTCACATCCATACATGACTACTGGAAAATCCATAGCCTTGACAAGACAGACCTTTGTTGGCAAAGTATCGTCTCTGCTTTTTAATATGCTAAGTTGGTCATAACTTTCCTTCCAAGGAAGAAATGTCTTTTAATTTCATGCCTGCAATCACCATCTGCAGTGATTTTGGAGCCCAAAAAATAAAGTCTGACACTATTTCCACTGTTTCCTCATCTATTTCCCATGAAGTGATGGGATCAGATGTCATGATCTTCATTTTCTGAATGTTGAGCTTTAAGCCAACTTTTTCACTCTCCTCTTTCACTTTTATCAAGAGGCTCTTTAGTTCTTCTTCACTTTCTGCCATAAAGGTGTTTTCATCTGCATCAGTTCAGTTCAGTTCAGTCTGCATAGCTGAGGTTATTTTTATTTCTCCCAGCAATCTTGATTCCAGCTTGTGCTTCTTCCAGCCCAGCATTTCTCATGATGTACTCTGCATAGAAGTTAAATAAGTGGGGAGACAATATACAGCCTTGACGTACTCCTTTTCCTATTTGGAGCCAGTCTGTTGTCCCATGTCCAGCTATAACTGTTGCTTCCTGACCTGCATACGGTTTCTCAAGAGACAGGTCAGGCTGTCTGGTATTCCCATCTCTTTCAGAATTTTCCATAGTTTATTGTGATCCACACAGTCAAAGTCTTTGGCATAGTCAATAAATCAGAAATATATGTTTTTCTGGAACTCTTTTGCTTTTTCAATGATCCAGTGGATGTTGGCAATTTGATCTCTGGTTCCTCTGCCTTTCTAAAACCAGCTTGAACATCTGGAAGTCCACGGTTCACCTGTTGCTGAAGCCTGGCTTGGAGAATTTTGAGCATTATTTTACTAGCGTGTGAGATGAGTGCAATTGTGTGGTAGTTTGAGCATTCTTTGGCATTGCTTTTCTTTGGGATTGGAATGAAAACCGACCTTTTCCAGTCCTGTGGCCACTGCTGAGTTTTCCAAATTTGCTGGCATATTGAGTGGAGGACTTTTACAGCTTTGTTTGTTAGTGATGCTTCCTAAGTCCCACTTGACTTCACATTCCAGGGTAAGGGTTTACAGGCTCAATAAGAACCAATAGTATGACAACCCATATGCCAGGCATGTTGTCTAGCTACGTGGAGCTGCTGAAGGGCATGTCCCTGGTGGTCAGGGCCTGACAAAATGTTGTCCACTGAAGAAGGGAATGGAAAACCACTTCAGTATTTTTACCATGAGAAACCCATCAACATAATGAAAAGTCAAAAAGATATGACAGGAAAAGGTGATCCCCCCAGATTAGTAGGTGTCCAATATGCTACTGCAGCAGAGGAGAATTACAGCTCCAGAAAGAATGGAGAGGTAGGGTTAAAACTGAAACTTTGCTCATTTATGGATGTGTTTGGTACTGAAATAAAATCTAGTGCTGTAAAGAACAGTACTGCATAGGAACCTGGAATGTTAGGTCCATGAATCAAGGTAAGTTGGATGTGGTCAAACAGGAGATGGCAAGAGTGAACATTGACATTTTAGGAATCAGTGAAATAAAATGGACAGGAATGGGTGAATTTAACTTGGAGGACCATTATATCTACTACTGTGGGCAAGAATCCCTTAGAAGAAATGGAGTAGCCCTCACAGTCAAGGGTTTGAAATATAGTACTTGTGTGTAATCTCAAAAATGACAGAATGATCTCAGTTCCTTTCCAAGGGAAACCATTCAACATGACAGTAAACCAAGTTTACACCCTAACCACTAATGGCAAAGAAGCTGAAGCTGAATAGTTCAATGAAGACCTATAAGATTTTCTAGACCTAACACCAAAAAAAGATGTTCTTTTTGTCACAGGGGACTGGAATACAAAAGAGCTAACACCAAAAAAAGATGTCCTTTTTGTCACAGGGGACTGGAATGCAAAAGTAGGAGGTCAAGAAATATACAGAAAAATGGTCAAGGTTGGCCTTGGAGTAAAAAATGAATCAGGGCAAAAGCTAAGAAAGCTTTGCCAATAGAATACACTGGTCATAGCAAACATCCTCTTTCAACAACACAAGAGATGACTCTACACATGGACATCACCAGATGGTCAATACTGAAATCAAACTGATTATATTCTCTGCAGCTAAAGATAGAGAAGCTTCATACAGTCAGTAGAAACAAGACCTGGAGCTGACTGTGGCTCAGATCATGAGCTCTTTCTTGCAAAATTCAAACTTAAATTGTAGAAAGTAGGGGAAACCACTGAACCATTCAGGTATGACCTAAATCTAATCTCTTATGATTATACAATGGAGGTGACAAATAGATTCAAGAGATTAGATCTGGTAGAGTGCCTGAAGAACTATGGATGGAAGTTTGCAACATTGTGCAGCAGATGGTGACCAAAACCATCCCCAAGAAAACAAAATGCAAGAATGCAAAACATTTGTTTGAGAAGGCCTTACATATAGCTGAGTAATGAAGAAAAGCAAAAGGCAAAGGGAAAGATACACCCAACTGAATGCAGAGTTCCAGATAATAACAAGGAGAGATAAAAAAGTTTTCTTAATTGAACAATGCAAAGAAATAGAGGAAAACAATAGAATGGGAAAGACTAGAAACCTTTGCAAAAAATTGGAGACCTGAGGGAACATTTCATGCAAAATGGGCACAACAAAGGACAGATATGGAAAGGGCCTAATAGAAGTAGAATATATTAAGAAGAGGTGACAAGAATATACAGAAGAATTGTACAAAAAAGGGTCTTAATGACCCGGATAACTGCAATGGACTGGTCACTCACCTAGAGCCAGACATCCTGGAGTCCAAAGTCAATTGGGGCTTAGGAAGCATTACTATGAACAAAGCTAGTGTGGAGGTGATAGAATTTCAGCTGAGTTATTCCAACAAAATTCCTAAAAGATGATGCTGTGAAAGTGCTGTACTCAATATGTCAGCAAATTTGGAAAACTCAGCAGTGGCCACAGGACTGGAAAAGGTCAGTTTTCCTTCCAATCCCAAAGAAAGGCAATCCAAAGAATGTTTAAACTCCAATATAATTGCAATTGTATTGCAATTACAATACCAGAATGTCAGATATACAAGCTGGATTTAGAAAAGGCAGAGGAACCAGAGATCAAATTGCCAACATCTGCCAAATCATGGAGAAAGCAAGGGAACTCCAGAAAAACATCTACTTTAGTTTCATTGACTAGAATAAAACCTGTGACCATGTGGGTCACAAAAAATGTGGAAAATTCTTAGAGATGGGGCTACCAGACCACTTTACCTGTCTTCTGAGATTCCTATATGCAAAACAAGAAGCGAAAGTTAGAACTGGACATGGAACAATGGACTGGTTTAAATTAGGAAAGGAGTACATCAAGGCAGTATATTGTCACCCTGCTTATTTTATTCATATGCAGAGTACATCATTTGAAATGCTGGGCTGGATAATTCACAAGCTGGAATCAAGATTGCCTGGAGAAATATCAATAACCTCAGATATGTAGACGACACCACCCTTATGGCAGAAAGTGAAGAGGAACTAAAGTGCCTCTTGATAAGAGTTAAGGGGACAGTGAAAAAGCTGGCTCAAAAACTCAACATTCAAAAAACTTAAGATCATGGCATCTGGTTCCATCACTTTACAGCAAATAGATGGGGAAACAGTTGAAACACTGACAGATTTTATTTCCTTTGGCTCCAAAATCACTGTGGAAAGTGACTGCAGCCAGGAAATTAAAAGCCATTTGCTCTTTGGGAGAAAAGTTATGACATAATAGACAGCATATTAAAAAGCAGAGACATCACTTTGCTGACAAAGGTCCATATGGCAAAGCTATGATTTTTCCAGTGGTCATGTATGGATGTGAGAGTTGGACCATAAAGAAAGCTGAGCACCAAAGAATTGATGCTTTTAAAGTGTGGTGCTGGAGAAGACTCTTGAGAGTCCCTTGAACTGCAAGGAGATTAACCAGTCCATCCTAAAGGAAATCAACCCTGAATATTCACTAGAAGGACTTATGCTGAAGCTGAAGCTCCAGTACTTTGGCCATCTATTTCAAAGAGCTGACTGAATGGAAAAGACCCTGGTGCTTGGAAAGATTGAGGGTAAGAAGAGAAGTGGGCAGTATCATCTCATGTACATTAATTTGAGAAATCTCCAGGAGATAATGAAGGACAGGGAATCCTGTCCTGCTACAGTTTGTGGGGTTGTAAGGAGTCAAGACTTAGCAACTGAACAAAAACAACATTTAGCCAAGGAGATCCTTTTTTTGAAAACATTAAAACACTGACAAATAAAATTAAAGAAAACTCAAAGAAATAGAAGAATATCACATGCTATTGGATGGAAGGATTAGTGTTGTGAGAATGGCTATACTTACCCTAAAGCAATCTACAGATTTAATATAATTTCTATCAAAATACCCACAATATTTTCCATGGAACTAGAACAAATAATACTAAACTTTATGTGGAACCATAAAACACTCAGAATTGCCAAAGCAATCTTGAGGAAAAAATCACAAAGCTATAAGCATTACCATTTTCAAACCTCAGACAATACTAAAAGCTACAGCAATCAAAGCAGCATAATACTGACACACACACACACAGAAAAACATATAGATCAGTAGCACAGAAGAGAGAGTCCAGAAATAAACCCACACACCTATGATCAACTAATCTATGCCAAAGGAGGCAAAAATATTCAATGGAGAGAAGTCTCTTCAGCAAGTATTTCTGGGAAACCCGGACAGCTAGATGTAAATCAGTTAAATTAGGACCCTACCTCACATCATACAGACAAAGTTAAAATGGTTTAAAGACTTAAATATGACGTGACCCATAACACTCCTAGAAGAGGATATAGGCAAAAGTTCCTTGGACATAAATCATAGTAATATCTTAGATCAGACTCCTAAGTCAAAATAAATTCTGGGAAACCCGGACAGCTAGATGTAAATCAGTTAAATTAGGACCCTACCTCACATCATACAGACAAAGTTAAAATGGTTTAAAGACTTAAATATGACGTGACCCATAACACTCCTAGAAGAGGATATAGGCAAAAGTTCCTTGGACATAAATCATAGTAATATCTTAGATCAGACTCCTAAGTCAAAATAAATGCAAGCATAAATAACCAAATGAGACTGAATCAAACTTAAAAGCTTTAGCACTGCAAAGGAAGCTATAAAAACAAACAAATAAACAACAACAACAAAAAACAGCTTATGGAATGGGAGAAAATGTTTGTAAATGATGAATTGACAAGGGGTTAATATCCAGAATATACAAAAAACTCATGCAACTCAATAACAAGAAAATAAAAAATCCAGTCAAAAAACAGGCAGAAGATATAAAGAAATGTTTCTCCAAAGAAGGCATAAATTATTAACAGGAACATGAAAAGTTGCTGCTGCTGCTGCTGCTGCTAAGTCACTTCAGTCGTGTCCGACTCTGTGTGACCCCATAGACGGCAGCCCACCAGGCTCCCCCATCCCTGGGATTCTCCAGGCAAGAATACTGGAGTGGGTTGCCATTTCCTTCTCCAATGCATGAAAGAGAAAAGTGAAAGTGAAGTCGCTCAGTCTGTCCGACTGTTAGCGACCCCATGGACTGCAGCCCACCAGGCTCCTCCGTCCATTGGATTTTCCAGGCAAGAGTACTGGGGTGGAGTGCCATTGCCTTCCCCAGAAAAGTTGCTAAACATCACTAATTATTAGATAGATACAAATCAAAACTACACTGAGGTATCACCTCGCATCTGTCAGATGGCTGTCACAAAAAAATCTGCAAACTTTAAATGCTGGAGAGGGTGTGGGGAAAAGGGAAACCTCCTACTCTGTTGGTAGGAATGAATACTGTTACAGCCACTATGGAAAACAGTATGGAGTTTCCTCAAATATCTAAATAGAGAGCTACCATATCATCCTGCAGTCCCACTCCTGGGCATATATCTGGAAAAGATGAAAACTCTAATTGAAGATACATGGATCCTAATGTTCATAGCACTAGTTTTCATAAAATTCCCTTTTGAATTTTACCATTTAAAGCCAGGTGGGCTACAGTTCATGGGATCGCAGAGTTGGACATGACTGAGCATGCATGCACAGCTCACAAAACAGCTTCAACTGGGAACAATATGCTATTTTCGTATGTCCCATTTCGCTCCTGCCCAGTGTTTTCTTGTTAGTGAGAAGATGGAAATATGATTCAGCACTAAGAGCATTCTGCTAGGAGTAAACTGTTGGTCTCTGGGAATGCCAGTGAAAGCGAAAGTGAAGTCGCTCAGTCGTGTCCAACTCTTTTTGACCCCATGGACTGTAGCCTACCATGCTCCTCTGTCCATGGGATTTTCCAGGCAAGAGTACTGGAATGGGTTGCCATTTCCTTATCCAGAGGATCTTTCCAACCCAGGGATCAAACCCGGGTCTCCTGCGTTGTAGGCAGATGCTTTGCTGTCTAAGCTACCAGGGAAATCCTCTGGGAATGCTAATAACTATAGTATTTCTACTAAGAAATATGCAAAATCTTGAAATTGTAAATACAAGAGGGAAAATAGCATGTTTTGCAAGAAAGCTAAATTTGGCCTTACACTTGGAAAACAATTTAATACAGTCAATCCATCCTTCCAACAATACTTTCTAAGATATGATGTCTTCTTTGATGGTATTACAAATTGTACATTT
Organism: Oreotragus oreotragus; assembly: GCA_006410675.1. Taxonomy (NCBI): domain Eukaryota; kingdom Metazoa; phylum Chordata; class Mammalia; order Artiodactyla; family Bovidae; genus Oreotragus; species Oreotragus oreotragus. The sequence continues at coordinate 144,728 of SJYX01002896.1, read as the reverse complement.
AAACTGTTGTTAACTGAATATTGTTACTAGACTCAAATAGCAAAAAAGCAGAGCAGCTGTGCTGGACTCTACTTTTGGTTTCCTATTCAGATGGAATTGGGTTTCCTATTCATGCACGTCCTCCAATTGCTTCTCCTTTTTGCCAGTGGAAATTGCCAATGGAATTCCTCCCTTGGAGTTTATTCTATGCTCATGTAACTTTTCTCCAACTGAGTAATAGAGGCCTCTTTCTTTCAGTGGAACAATTGGACTTGGAGGCAGAAAACCTAAGTGTTGGCCTGCTAGTTCTACCAAGATCTTGAGTATGGGGTTTCCCCAGATGGCTCAATGGTAAAGAATCTGCTTGCCAGTGCAGGAAACACAAGAGACATGGGTTTGATTCTTGGATCAAGAAGATCCCCTTGGGTAGGAGAGGGCAACCCTTTCCATATTCTTGCCTGGAAAATTCCAAGGATGGAGAAGACTGGTGGGCTACAGTCCAGGGAATGGCAAAGAGTCACAGGACTGAGCACACACGTATAAACAATGGGAGAGCTCTTGCATCTTTCTTTCATTACAGTGCTGCCATGATCACAATTGAACAAACCACAGGGAGCCCAGTCAGGCAGACAGAAGTTGAGCCACAGAAAGATGTTATAAGTGATCTTATTTATCTAATTTGCCAGCATATAACTGGTGATATGACTTCCCTGGGAGCTCAGTTGGTAAAGAATCCGCCTGCAATGCAGGAGAAGAAATAGGCTACCCACTCCAGTATTCTTGGGCTTCCCTGGTGGCTCAGCTGGTAAAGATTCTGCCTGCAGTGTGGGAGACCTGGGTTCAACCCCTGGGTTGGGAAGCTCCTTTGGAGAAGGGAACAGCTACCCACTCCAGTATCCTGGCCTGGTGGTATATACCAAGTTCAGTACTATAAGCGTACCTGGAGAAGATATTTTACCACCTGACTTTACAAAATTGATAAGAATTGTTTGAAAATCAGCTTCTACTTTATTCTTGTAAAATTAACAAGCAGAAACCTCAGTTAAATAGAGTTGGGTGACAAGAAAGGGGAGCTCCTATATCCTGCGATGACAGCAATCCAATAACAAGAAGAAAGACTCCTTTTCTTCCCAGGCAGGAACTCCATCTTTGAAAATTCATACTCATTGTTCACTATAGCCTTCCCATCCTCCTTTTATCCTCCATTGACGTCTTCTCCTTCCCTTGCCTGTGAGAATTTGCCTGTGGCTCACCATGATTGCAGACCACTAATTGCAACTCTCTGCTGATTCTAAATAAACCCACCTTAGCCAGAGAAATATCTGACAGTCTATTTGTTTCAGGTCGACATTTTTGTGGCCTATATGGGGACCAGAGAAGACCCCTGATGGCTCTGGAGCTGATGAGCAGACAGGTACAAGACTCATAATTCAGCCCATTTTCACTCACTGCTTTTCTCACTGAAGAGTTTGAAGGTACATCTTTCTCTTGGATCTGAGTTCATGCCCTCTTTGAGTTTGAAACTCTCCAGGGTTTATTCAGGATCTGAATAACGGTTTAAAGGTTTTGTTTTTCTAGTTAAGGCCTTGCTCTGTATGTACGTGCTCGTTCGGCACTTCAGTCTGATCTCAAGATCAGACTGCTTCAACCAAAGCTGGCTGAAAATGCTTCAGCTCAATTTCTTCAGGAAAGCGTTGCTTCAAATAAAATTGTGCCAGTTTTTCAGCCTTTAGCCTATTCCTTTGGAAAGTCTATTTTCTGGAGACTGGCTGGGAAGAAAAAAAAAAAAAAAAGCCTTCAGCCTGGCTCTTCCAGGCCTAAGCAGTCTTTTTAGGATGGCTGGGATTGGCTTGCAAGTTGTTTGAAGATTGTTCTTTACTCTAGAGGAAAACTCCCTAGGAAACGGGGTCCCTATCTAAGTATTTTAGGGTGCCTGCCCAAGGACTGTGGCTAGTTTTATGTTTAAAAGCTTTGTCTTTCTTCACACTCATTTCTAATTCAAATGGACTAAACTGGGAAAAGTCAATTTAGAATATCAATAGCCATTATGAGGAACTTTTGAAATCCTTTTGAAATCAAGAAAAACTTAATTTTCTTCGAACTGAATTGGAGTACAAAAGCTCAAAAACTTCCAGAATTGAGTGGAGTGCTTATTTTGATTGTATTTTGAGATTTTCCAATATCAGGAGTCTAAAATTGCTTCTCTGCAAATAAGATTTTAAAACTGAGACAAAGAAAGAAAGAGAAAATGGCTTGCAAATCTTCAGGCTCGTCTTCCTTGACTTCTTTGTCTCATGCTCTGCCTTCACTTCTTCCTCCTTTCTGTCTATACATACCTCCACTATACCTTCAGCTCAGCTCAGTTCAGTCGCTCAGTCGTGTCCGACTCTTTGCGACCCCATGAATCCCTGTCCATCACCATCTCCTGGAAATCACTCAAACTCACGTCCATCAAGTCGGTGATGCCATCCAGCCATCTCATCCTCTGTCGTCCCCTTTTCCTCCTGCCCCCAATCCCTCCCAGCATCAGTCTTTTCCAATGAGTCAACTCTTTGCATGAGGTGGCCAAAGTACCACTCTACCTTAAAATCCTCCAAACTAATTCTCCCTCCAAACTTCCCCTTTTCTCTGATACTCTTTCTGCTCCCTTTTCTGCTGAACCTGTCAAAATCTGTCCCTTTAAAAGTAAGCATCAGAGGATCCAGAAGCAGAACACTTAATTTCTTATATTTCCTGGACTAAGGATGAATTGCAAGCCGTAGTCAAAGATTTTCTCAAGGTAATTGCTCACAGATTTGCTGAGGAGTTAAATTTAAGTCATTCAAGTTTATCAGCCTGATTTCTCTGACTCTTATCAGCCAGTTTATACGCTTGTTGGTGAAGGCCAGGACAAGCATTGGATGAAAACCGCCAATTTGGGAAAATCCTAAAAAGCTCTCTAGAATTACAAATTAGAGACCAGTCGACTAACTTATATGGTCAGGCTTGGGCAATCACTAGGCAACTTTATGGAGCAATTCCTAGGGCTTTTCCAAAGCCTATTGATCGGAACAAAATGCAAGCTTGCAAACAAAAATCCGATGAACTTTTTCATTATTATTACAATCCCCTTTGGAATGTTATTAAAGGGAATTCTGGTCTTCCTTCAAATATTGGTCCCACTCAGGTAGCTCTTAACTCTATGTTTACTAATGTGTTGTTGAACTGGGACCTTTCCCATCTAGTAAAAAGGACCAGGATGAAATGAGAAACTGTCTACTTAAGATTTAGTTAATCTGGCAAAACAATTCACACTTAGATGAGTCACCTAAATGAAAGACTACCCTAATTCTTAATCTTCAAGTCCAGCAAGTGAAGACCCCCAAAACAAAACTCTCCTAGTTTCTGTTATTAGTGTTAAAAAAAAAAAAAAATAAAAGGACAGTTGACAAGAAACTGTTACAAATATAACAGTACCTTCAGATGGTTAAAATTTACCTTCAGACCTCTAACCAGCCTTTCCGATACTCTTCCAGTTCTCAGAGTTCTGAGGCTCTATGGGAGGTCGTCCCAATCTTTCCTCTTAATCATCTTGGAGAAACATTTTGCTCCATTGGGGATGAATTTCTTCCAGTCCTAACTGACTCTGGAGCCACACTCTTGATGTTTAATCCCACTACTGTAAAGTAGCCAGCCTCTGTCTTAGAATATCAAAAATGTTTATAATGTGGGTCTCTCCAGTGACCCTCAAGAGTTTCCTTTCTCTGGACCTATTCCCTTTTCTTTAGGCCCTTTAAGAGGTAGAAACACTTTTCTCCTTAGTACCTCTGCTGCTGCTGCTAAGTTGCTTCAGTCGTGTCCAACTCTGTGTGACCCCATAGATGGCAGCCCACCAGGCTCCCCCATCCCTGGGATTCTCCAGGCAAGAATACTGGAGTGGGTTGCCATTTCCTTCTCCAATGCATGAAAGTGAAAAGTGAA
>SJYX01002896.1:121474-137729 GCA_006410675.1 Oreotragus oreotragus | reverse complement strand
TGATTGCAGCCATGAAGTTAGAAGACGCTTACTCCCTGGAAGGAAAGTTATGACCAACCTAGATAGCGTATTTAAAAGCAGAGACATTGCTTTGCCAACAAAGGTCCATCTAGTCAAGGCTATGGTTTTTCCAGTAATCATGTATGGATGTGAAGGTTGGACTGTGAAGAAAGCTGAGCATAGAAGAATTGATGCTTTTGAACTGTGGTGTTGGAGAAGATTCTTGAGAGTCCCTTGGACTATAAGGAGACCCAACCAGTCCATTCTGAAGGAGATCAACCCTGGGATTTCTTTGGAAGGAATGATTCTAAAGCTGAAACTCCAATACTTGTGTGAGTTTGACTCATGTGAAGAGTTGACTCATTGGAAAAGACTCTGATGCTGGGAGGGATTGGGGGCAGGAGGAGAAGGGAACGACAGAGGATGAGATGGCTGGATGGCATCACCGACTCTATGGATATGAATTTGAGTGAACTCCAGGAACTGGTGATGGACAGGGGGTTCTGCATGCTGTAATTCATGGGGTCGCAAAGAGTTGGACACGGCTGAGTGACTGAATAGAACTGAACTGTACTGAACTGAACCCTAATACATCACTAAAGTCGACTCCCACTGGAAGTAAATTCTTTAGTAGAACTGATTTATGCAGGATATTCTTTAGTATTCAGATATGACCTAAATCAAATCCCTTTCAATTATACAGCAGAAGTGGCAAATAGATTCAAGAGATTACATCTGATAGACAGAGTGCCTGAAGAACTATGGACAGAGGCTCATGACATTGTATAGGAGGCAATGATCAAGACCATCCCCCAAAAAAAGATACAAAAAGGCAAAATGGTTGTCTGAGGAGGCCTTACAAACAGCTATGAAAAGAAGAAAAGTGAAAGGCAAAGGAGAAAAGGAAAGATATACCCAACTGAATGCAGAGTTCCAAAGAATATCAAGGAGAGAGAAAAAGGCCTTCTTCAGTGATCAGTGCAAAGAAATAAAGGAAAACAATAGAATGGGAAAGACTAGAGATCTCTTCAAGAAAATTAGAGATACCAAGGGAACATTTCATGCAAAGATGGGTTCAATAAAGGATAGAAATGGTAGGGACCTAACAGAAGCAGAGGATATTATAAAGAGGTGATAAGAATACACAGAAGAACTATACAAAGAGGATCTTCATGACCCAGATAACCATGATGGTGTGATCACTCACCTAAAGCCAGACATCTTGGAATGTGAAGTCACGTGGGCCTTAGGAAGCACCACTATGGATGAAGTTAGTGGAGGTGATGGAATTCCAGTTGAGCTGTTTCAAATCCTAAAAGATGATGCTGTGAAAGTGTTGAACTCAATATGCCAGCAAATTCGGAAAACTCAGCAGTGGCCACAGGACAAGAAAAGGTCATTTTTCACTCCAATCCCAAAGAAAGGCAATGCCAAAGAATGCTCAAACTACCACACAACTGCACTCATCTTACACACTAGCAAAGTAATGCTTAAAATTCTCTATGCCAGGCTTCAATAACACATGAACCATGAACTTCCATATGTTCAAGCTAGATTTCAAAAAGGCAGAGGAATCAGATATCAAATATCTAACGTCTGTTGGATATCAAAACAGCAAGAGAGTTCCAGAAGAACATCTACTTCTACTTGGGGAGAAACCCTAACTTGCCTAGATGTAAAGCCGTGGGGTTACACTGTTAGCCCTTCTTATTCCTCACAATCTTGAAGGAGATCTGCCTGACACAAAGTCCCCTAGAGGCTCTACTCTGTGGCAAAATAGTGAAGATTTGGTTCTCTTTGCTCCTTCTCAAACCTCTCAAGTAGTTGGTATCCCCTTGCGAAAGCTTTTGACCTTAAAGGAACATAAGTCTGCCAAGGAGAAATTGCAGTTTTCTCAAACCCAGGTTTAATATTTAGAGCATCTGTGATTGGAACAAGCGCTACCCATAGATCCAGATAGGCTTCATGGTGTTCTAGTTTCCTCATACCTAAAACTGCCCTTTTGGTTGTTACCAGTGAGAAATTATTGTGGGATCCCCTGTAACTATTTTTGTATCCCATATAGTAGCAGCTCTCCTAAATTCTCATTAAACTCAATATTTCTCAGCCAGCCCACCTCACCTCCTATGAAGTCCTTTAGAAAAAAAATTGCCACTCACATAACTCTTTTATGTTGTAATCACCTGTCCCAGTTACTCTTCTCTCCTTCATCAGTGATGAAGTCCCTTGTGAAGTGAAGTGAAAGTGTTAGTCACTCCATCGTGTCTAACTCTTTGCAACCCTGTGGACTGTAGTCTGCCAGGCTCCTCTGTCCATGGAATTCTCCAGGCAAGAATACTAGGGTGGGTAGCCATTACCTTCTCCAGGGATCTTCCTGACCCAGGTATTGAACTTAGGTCTCCTGTACTGCAGGCACATTCTTTCCCATCTGAGCTACCAAGGAAGCCCTGATGAAGTCCCTTACTACTGCTTAACACTGATGGACCACGTCTGACTTCTCTGGATGATCCATAAAAAATTCCACTNTTTGCAACCCCATGGACTGTAGCCCGCCAGGCTCCTCTGTCCATGGAATTCTCCAGGGAAGAATACTGGACTGGATTGCCATTTTCTTCTCCAGGGGATCTTCCTGACCCAGGAGCTGAACTCATGTCTCCTGCATTGCCAGGCAGATTCTTTACCAATGAGCCACTCGGGAAGCCGTGGACAGTGCGTGGAGGCTCCCTAAGTTTCCTCAGCCTGCACTATGATGCAGGCCCCAGGGTCAGGGAGGGGGCCTCGGCCAGACTCACTTGTCGGGGATGGTCGCCACGTAATTGAAGAGCTGCCAGGGGATGCCCTGCAGGATGGCGTTCCTGAAGCCAGTGTGGTTCAGCACCTGCCCGTGCCTCCCGTCAATCACCACCACCTGGATGCCGTCTTCCAAGCTGGGGTACTTCTTCCCATCCACCTGCAGGTGACAGGCAACACAGAGTGTGATGTGGAGGTGGGGAGGGTGTCGTGAGGCTCTCCTGCCCACATGGGTCCCACGTAGGCTCTGAAGGCAGAGGGTGCCAGTGCAGCTGTTCAAAGCATAAAACCCACTTCAGTCAGGTCCTGCAGCCCTGAGTAGTGGCTGAAGGATGTGTGTGTGTGTGTGTGTGTGTNTGCATCCTACTTTAACTTTTGAGATTCTGGGGCATGCTAAACTTGACTCTTTGGAAGCTAAGGGAAATTACTCTTCTGATATTTCTGTAAAAAAAAAAAAATGCTGCTCTTAAAGGGACCAATAGCAGCTAAACCACTAGTATAGTCCAGTGGGATATTTCCACAAATAATAATTTAGAAAGACTGACAAGAAAGGCCAAGTAATTGGCCTCAGAAAAGGAAAATCAGGGTTGGAAAACCAACACTTGTTGGTTTGGTAAAATAAAAAAGCTCTGGTTTGGACCAAATAACAAACCAATCCTTCTAAAACTCTCATTTGTTACTATTGTATGTGTACTAATCATCAGACTTCTGACTAATGATAGCCTTCATGAACCAATATTGGTAAAGAAGCATTAACAAGTCTGCCAAAAGTGTCCACCTTACTTGTTCCACTCATTCAAATTACAATCCAGGGAAGCCTGTTTGTACTGCTTTCAGACATCTTAAACTGCTGAATGGACCATTGGAGTTCTGGCAAATGGATTTCATACAACTTCCTTCATGTAATGGATATAAATATGTTTTAGTCATGGTCTGTATGCTTTCACACTGGACAGAAGCCTCTTCTGTGACTAAGGCCCTTTTGGAAAAGATTACCCTATACATGGAGAACTCTTCTCAAACCTCATAGTGATTGAGGAACCCGTTTTACTTTGCCAAATGTTTCAACAAGGCTATGTGCTGTTTGACTTATTTTACAATGTTTTCACTATGCCCTCTGGTTTTGTCAAATGCACTTAACAGCATTATTAAGACTCAGATGGCAAAATTTGTAGAGGCTCTCCAAATACCTTGGTTAAAAGCATTGCCATTGGTCTTTCTAAATCTCAGATCTACTCCCTTTGGGAGCTCATAATCTCCCACCTTTTGAGATAGTCTCAGGATTCCCAGTGACTTGGCTCTTGTTCCTTTTGGCCCACAGCTGAGAAAAGGAGAGATACTCCAATATTGTAAAGTCCCATAACCATGCTATGGAACAGCAGTCTTTTCACAATGCACTCTTGGGAGACAAAGGTCTTAAGAATCACACTTTTGCAGCTTGAATATTTTGTCTATTAGAAAAGACATCTCTAGAGAAACTCTCTTCAACCTCAATGGAAAGGCCACTATCCAGTACTACTAACCACTAACCAACCTTTGTATTGCCAAACTCTAAGGATAGATTGTTGGGTTCATGGACATGGTAAAAGAAGACACCAAGCTCTGACTGAAACTGCACATCATTTGGACACAAAAGTTGATTTCCTAGGATTTAACCAGATGACATATAATGAAACAGATTTTCTAATGTATCTGGACCAGACCAGTTGGAATTTTGTCATCAAACATTTGATATTGGTACAACCCTTTAGATGATCTTCAGTGTCATGGCCTTGATAGTAGGTGGGCATTAGACTAAAAAGTATCTGAAAGTTCTCCTTCCTAACCCTCCTTGTTACTTCAATATGACTCTCATAGTTTACAGTCTGTATAATTTCTCTTCAAGGTGAGATGTTATTTCCAGGAGAGATCTTTCTGATACTGAGGTACAAAAAACCAGTGAAACTGGAAAACCTAACCCTTGATCAGTGTTACTCTCAGAGAAAGATTTAGATCAAAAGGGAAAATTTTTTTTAAATTAATACACAGAAACTTCAATTAAACAAGTTTGGGAGACAAGAAGGATAATGCAGAGCCCAACAAGAAAAATTCCTCTTTTTTTCTGGCAAGGATACCACCAATGAAAAGCCACTAACTTTTTTCTTTTTTACTATATTCCTCCCAATGTCCTTTACCTCTTGACAAAAGTATTCACTTTCCCTTGCCCTTGGGGTCTATATAAGGTTGCAGATCCTGAATTGCAGTCTCTGCTGATCTTGAATAAACTCATCTTTGTTGGATAAATATCTGGCTTTCTATTAGTTTCAGGTCAACAGTCTTCTTTCTTACTAAGGGATTAGTGAGATTGTTTAAGCTAAGCCTCCCCACCATTTTTTGGCCAAAGACAATTTTTTGACTCCAGTTCAGACAAGGTTTCTTAAGTTATCCAGGGTTTAATTTTTTTTTCTACCTGTCTAACTTGCACAGAATTATATTGTGGATGTTTGTTGGTTTGCATTTTCAACATGCATCCCTCCTCCTACAGATGGGTATGATGACTTTGCTTTGGGGGACTTATCCCATTGAATATGATGCAATGAGACTTCATAAAAGGGCTTTTCCTTCTCCAGGCAAATGGCCCATGATCCAAGTTAAGCTAGTTGGATTCCACCTTTCTAGAATCTTATTCCTAAACTGAGAATCACAAAGAAAACATATGATTGGAGCTAATTGGTCCTGTTGGTGGTGGCCCAGAGAAATGTCTCACTAGTTCTTGATTCTAGGTTCCTATAGCTGCTGTTCCTGAACCATTTGAATTCTCTCTCTCTCTCTTTTTTTCTTTTTAATTTCCTTTAATTATATGTTCTACCGCATACTCATCTTTTGAATACTCTTGGCAAGCACTGGTTTCAGTTCCTTGCCAAAGATCTAGCTGATATAGGAATACAATTTAAGCATCCATTCACATTTTACCTACAATTGTTTTGATAACAAGTGTACCTATCAGAACTGTCTTTTCATTTTTTTTGGTCTTTCTGCCCCTGTCTCTGTGTTCTGTTTTTATCCTGTACCTACTTCTATTTTTGTAAAAAAGAGTATATCAAACTGTCCTCAGTTTGTTTTTAAACTATTTCTTATACTGGACAGAAAGAATAGATACAATTTATTTTTTGTTAATCATCTTGCCTTACAACTCACTCAGGCTGATTGTCAATTTGTTTCTCTCCTGTACCTGTGTAGGTTGCAAACTGCTCAGCATAGTACTAGTTGAGTCATCTTAAATGTTCATTAACTCTCAACCACTTTGAGAGTTATGATAAATTATTAAGATACTTAAGCCAAGCCTAAACACAACCAAAGCATTCTCTAAAGGAGTGGCGGAGTTGACTGTGACTTTTAGATGCTGTTAAACTTCTAGATGCTATTAGCACCTGAGGCCATTTTATTCTTATTAGACAAATAGCATTAGATTGAAAGATGGGCTTATGAGCATAGCAGGGTCCTGCACAGGCTGTCCAAACATAGTAAACTGAAATGAGGAGATTCTACTCAGAAAAAAATGAGTTGATGTACTGAATAATGTAAAAAATAGCAGATCATTTATTAAAAAAATCAGTTTATCACTTCAGAGATTAAAAGACAAAGTTTCCAATTGCAAACAGAATGATAAAACATAAATGGAAAGGGCATAGAAATAACTATTATTAAAATACTTCCTATTAGCCACAGACATTTACCCAGAAAGCCTCAGCAGTCTTGGACTAACACTTGAGCATAAATAACATGGATTTAAGCACCTAATATATGCAATGATTTCCATGAGTATGCTTGAATAGTTGTTATTTTAAAAATCTAATGTTAAACCTCAGGAATTACCATATCTTCACTAACTCCAAAATTCACCTTATCATTGGTATATCAGGTAATGAAAGTATTGACACAACTTTTATTTGCTCCTGGTTGTTCACACATTTGGAGAATTAGGGCAGAATAATATGTTTTAGAAACATTTCTTTAATACAGCTTTAATACAAAAGAGTTTTTTGTTCTGAGGTACATGGGCTTTGTGTTTTCCTACTTTAAATAATTACTGTATTCTCTGGAAGGGTGAATACCAAGTAACCTCTAGTTGGCTGAATTTCTGAATCCCTCAGAAATCCTCTTACATTCACAATTAAATGTAACAAATTATCAGGAAGGTAAAGTCAGTACTATAAACAAAATTCTTAGTGCCCCCCCTCCAACACAGGGTCTTTGTTATACAAGGAAACAACAAAAAATAATAGACAAAAGTGAATCTCCTAAAGCAAAAATAATTTTGGAAGAGGTGGGATGTGATTGAGGTTTTCTGAAAAATAAAATATGTAACTTTATTCTAAAAAAGTTTAGTAAAATCTGGGCTAAAATCACAACTAATATTCTTAAAACATAGACTTGCTTAACCATTGCTTTTTACATTTAGACAAAACAGTTGTGTGAAATTAATTTATTAGATTCAACTTTGATGATTGCAGCATCATAAAAAGGATCAGTGCTACAAAATATGAGTGTCATAAGTTTTTCCAAGAGCCACTTTTTATGTCTTAAATCTCAAAGTATTATCCTTTGAAAGACTTTGTTGATTTTCTCTTTTTCAATTGTTTACTGGTTTAAATCAGCCTGATCTTCATTGTTCAGGAGCCTTGCCTGGGAATCCCAGGAGTTGTTCTAAGATAATTATTCCATTGTTAAAAAATTTCAATCTTTTGGTAATATTTAGAATTTTGCATATATTTTTAATAAATATTTGTGTTTTAATTTTTACAGTGAACCAGAAGATAAAGTTAGCTTGAAAATAAGGCTTGTACTAATGCTCAGAAGGATAAATGGCTGAATGCTTTTCCTTCCTGTGGGAAAAAGAAGCTGTAGTAACTCAGGTAATAGACAATATTCACTTAACACACTGAAAAGTCACTAAGGACTTAATTTGGAATTACCTTGAATTACTGATTGATGCTCAAAGTTTGTCAAAAGAATTAATGAATTATGAATTTGAAGATTCATGAAAATAAAACTTCTAATTATTCTTTGTCATCATTGATAAGGACTTCCCTGTAGCTCAAATGGTAAAGAATCTCCCTGCAATACAGGAGACCAGAGTTTGATCCCTGGGTTGGGAAGATCCTCTGGAGAAGGGAATGGCAAGCCACTCTAGTATTCTTGCCTGGAGAATCCCATGAACAGGGGAGCCTGGTGGGCTATAGTCTGTGGGGTTACAAAGAGTTGGACATGATTGAGTGATCAACACACACGCATCATTGATGAATCTCAGTGTTAGTAAAAACACAAATATTGTAAGCAGATTCACCACACTGCAGAACTTAAAAATGAAATAGCCAAATTATTCTAAATTTCTGCTCCCAACTTCCAATAGCATCTCTACTTTGTGATTTTTCTTTGGGCATCCCAGCTGTCACTGATGACTCCTTGCTCTAGATGCTCATGAGCTGCTTTTTATCTCTGTAGACTTCCATGCCATGCTTGAATAGGGTGAAAGAAGAAAATAAATGAGCTATCTTTCAAAATGTGTGACACAGCTCAGAAATAATAGATCTGCATTATATTGATTGTTGGCAGATCGTATGTCTAGTCACCACTTAACAGTCCATGTGACTGCTGGAGGAAGGCTAATTTATGCATTATTGTGCAGCTACACAATTAATTGTATCATGCATTTAGTTCAATAACTAAGCTGAATTTTGGCTTAGTTGGAGCTTTATATCTAAAGTGGTAGGCAGCTATGATCTGCCTATATAAATTCTAATGAAAAAGACTGGAGAATGGGGTAAGTATTATATGTCCATGATGTCATCATTTTTTTCTTTTCTAGAAAGGACAATATCTTTTTCTCTTTCCCTTATTTCATCCAAATTCACCATAAAGTCTACTTTCATTTTCCCTTATTTTTTCTGCATTTTCTCCCTTTCCATCATCTGCTCCCCTTCTCTTTGTCTTCTTTGTATTTGAATGTCTATTTCTTTAGTTATTATATTAAGAATCATTAACACTATCTCTAGAGCTGAGCCATGTAAAATTGGTCATATATAGTAAGGTCTAATACTATCAGGCACTGTGCTAAATATTTAGACTTTTTCCCTTCTAAAAACCACAGGACATGGCTAGTATAATTAGCATGCTCACGTTGTATTATGTCGAGGCTAGCTTGACCAGCAGGGTTACTGAAAGCATGACATGGTGAGAGAATGAGAAATAAGACACAAGAATTCAGTGAAAAGTGAGGATCAGGGACCAATACTGCTCCAAGGTGAAGGTGCTGAAACTGAATCTAAGCTAGCTTTATTAATATTTTCAGCCATGAAGGAAAGAATATGTGGGGAGTTAAGCTATAACTCATGTGGCTTTCAGGGCCAAAGAACAAAGTGATCATTAACCATTGAGTAACTAAGTCCCTTGGACTGCAAGGAGATCCAATCAGTCCATTCTGAAGGAGACCAGTCCTGGGTGTTCATTGGAAGGACTGATGCTGAGGCTAAAACTCCAATACTTTGGCCGCCTCATGCGAAGAGTTGACTCATTGGAAAAGACTCTGATGCTGGGAGGGATTGAGGGCAGGAGGAGAAGGGGACGACAGAGGATGAGATGGCTGGATGGCATCACCGACTCAATACACATGAGTTTGGGTGAACTCCAGGAGTTGGTGGTGGACAGGGAGGCCTGGCGTGCTTCAATTCATGGAGTGGCAAAGAGTCGGACATGACTGAGTTCAGTCGAACTGAACTGAACTAAGAAACAGTAATCAATAACAAATCAGTAACTAAGATGAATATTCTTATCTATAGATTTTCCACTAGATATGTAAAACATGTGATTCTGAGATGCCAGTTGAGAAGCAGTCTGGGGTCGGTTTTCCAACCCCAGTATCATATCTTGTTTTCAAGACTACAAACTGTTCCCTCTGGACTTGTTCCAAGAGTCTCATGCCTTATAGCATCCAATTTATCAATAATTTTAAATTTCTTTTGTGGCCCTTGCTGGGGCCTGCTTTTCTTTTATTCTTCCTGTCTCCTATAGTATTATATATGAGAAACTGAGGCAAAAAAACTAGGGCATAAAACTGGTAAGTAGCACTAGAATTTGAACCCAGGTAACTTGGCTGCAGAGTCTGTAACATTAAGTATGCTATGGAGTCTTTCATAGAATAAGAAAATTAGTCTTCCTAAAGATCAAGCAATTTAACAAAGTATTATAAGCAGGTGAAAGCACAGTCTTAAAAAATGTCACTTCTCATAAATTTAAAAGATTGGGGAAGATTGTCAATTGGCTTTCTTGGCTTCCTTTTCTCATTGAGAATAGCAGCAAAAGTGTTCATATTTTATTTATTTATTTAATATTCAGAGTCTATGTAAACTCTTTATAGGAATCATCAAACTAGTCATCTCATTTATGCAGACAGCTGAGAAATCTAAATATGTATTTAAATGTAGTGAAAATTATTATTTTTTCCCTAAGTAGGCCTTCTATTATTCTTCTGGAATTTTTCTTATCCTTGTAATGGCTCTTTTGTTGGTAAGGCTTTCCTGAGTTATTCATTGACAGCTGCAAAACTGCTTTGCCAAGTTAAAAATAAAATCTGTATTTTGAAAGATATTTGTTAAACATGGGTTGATTTATTTAGCTGCCTGTTTATAACAGCTCTCCAGAGATGTAACTTTAGGAATATATTTTTATCCAAAATCATGATTAAGAGTTCATTATACTCCTCAATGTTTAGGATTTTGTTCTTTCATTTTTGTAATACCCTCTGCAACTAAACACTGACAAAATAACTTTTTACTTTTATTTTCCCTATATCATTTATTATCAATGTCTTTCATAATTCTCCACTGTCACATAGATGATCAAATGAAAATTATCTTTGACACCAATTATAACTCAAAACAGCAGTTATACCCTTCAAGCTAGTATTCATTTAGCTCTGTAGCACTGCTGTGTCTTTCCTGACTCACCCCATTTCTTATTTCTTCTGAAAACAAGTCATCTTACTATAGTATTCCTATTACCTGCTCAGGGCTTAACTTATCATGAGGAGAGCAAACAGAAATTTAGAAGTAGTCATTTAATATAGGTTGATTGTGAATGAACAAGTGAATGAATGAAATGCTCAAAGGTTGGCCTCATTGCTTTATGCAGAGGAATGTATCTCTTGAAAAGGCCTTTAGGTTGGTTTAAGCTAATTCCAACACTTCTTACTGATTCTTACTTGCTCTTCTATCCTTCAGGTTAGCTTGATTTTTTTTTTAACAAAGTGTAATATATGCAAATGAGCATGTTTAAGTTGCTACTAAAATATTAACTTATTTTGTTCATTTTCTATATTTAAAATTTTTCAGATATAACACAATGAATATAACAGTGACATTTTTGAGAGAGTATCATATACTTGATATAAAAACAGATCAGAGAATATCTAAGATTTGGTTCAGTACCTGCTTCTGTGTCAGACTCAGAGGTCTATACAACCCTAAATAGTGTGTAAAAATCTCAAAAGTAGTTAAAACTTCAAGCTTATCACCTCTTCTTGTCAAGATTTAGAATATTTTTTGTAAAATACATTTGTATTTGTTGAAAAAATGCATTCCCAGAAAAACCATATCAAACTGAAATGTAGGGAGAGCTTGACCCTGAACTAGAGTTTGTGAGCAATCCCAGCCTTCCCTTGGCTCTACTTACAAGGGCAGCCAATATGGTAGAGCAAATGGTTTCCTGGATGCTACTGAGGAAGGCAGTAGGAGGATAAGGGTCAGCACATCCAAGATGGTGGTATAATTGTTTTATCTGTTTTGTGTTACTGATCTTAATTAGTCAGATCTGGGGTGATCAATGACTCTACACTGTATTATGTGTACATTAAGATTAGTTGAGCCAGTCGGTCTTCTGAAACATTCTAAGTATCTATTCCATCATTGTAACCATAATGACTAACTGTATGGGGCATCGGTAGTCTCAGATTGTTGTGTATCCTTGCTAACGTGTGTCTATACACAGAGTATGACTGGATTTGCTTGTCTATCTGTAATAGTTATTAGCCTGGACAGTATTTCTGGGTTGATTGGAGTATTGACTGTACCAAAATTTCCCTTACCTTTTTCTCAAAACCTGGCTGAAATCCTGCTCTTCTTGTCAGAATGAAACTTTAAGATAACCAAGACTTAGGTAGACATAGAGGTCTTCATTAATTATGTATAAGAAATCCAGGCAGGTTTCATGTTGTGATCATGTATCTGGGCTCTTGGTCTACCCACCTGCAGAGACGCTTGACCTTTTCAATTAGCCCTTCCAAAAATGCAGTAGGGGGAAATTAGATGTTCATCCATCTCACTTATTAAGACTGGGGACAGGAAACAGGCCAAGTCAAAGGTGAAACCAAAGCATGTCTCAGGTTAACTGTATGACAGTGTCACTGAAAAAATCCCATTAACAATTCCCAGACCATAAAAGTGGAATCTGGGTAATAAAGTGTAACCTTAAAAAAATTTTCTTTGTGCTTAGTCTAGTTTCATTTGTTCATTGGGTATTCTATGTAGAGGCCATACATCTGACACTTCAGACCAAAGTTTCTAGTGTAAAATGGCTACACCCAACATTTCAGGATGGCAGGCCATGTGCAGAGACACAGGACACAACCCCTCAGTTCTAGGCTGTGTGCAATTGCTGTGCCCTGCACTGATCTGGAGCTCTAAGCAGGACAGTTGTGCCTGACCTTCAAGAACTCCACCTGCTTCCCTGTTGATGAAAACCATATAAAGCCATTCCACTAATGGCTTGTTACAAGAGTATGTACTCTAGAGTGCAAGCTTGTACCTCTTCATTCTTTGGTCAAAAATTAAACTTTCCTTTGCTTCTGAACTGAATGTAGTCTTATTCTGTTGGCTTGAATGACACCAGGAAGGGGGACCCTTGCTGGGCCCAACTTGAAAGTGTATGTAACAAATTTCAGTCACCCAGATGATATAGAACATGCACGTCTTCACTAGGCTTTAAGATCGCCCAGCTCCAGTGAGAGATTTGTGGAGGCTTTGGGAGGTTTGATGAAAATGACTGACTGTAATCTTTGAGCTCACTCTGTTTGGGGGGACTCTGGGAGTTGGTGATGGACAGGGAGGCCTGGCATGCTGTGGTTCATGGGGTTGCAAAGAGTCGGACATGACTGAGCAACTGAACTAAACTAAACTGAACTGATGGAGAGAATGACAGCAGCCTTCAACAGAATTCAGAGCAACTCTNGGGGACTCTGGGAGTTGGTGATGGACAGGGAGGCCTGGCATGCTGTGGTTCATGGGGTTGCAAAGAGTCGGACATGACTGAGCAACTGAACTAAACTAAACTGAACTGATGGAGAGAATGACAGCAGCCTTCAACAGAATTCAGAGCAACTCTGCCCAGGAACTGAATACTGTGGGATTTGGTTCACACACAGCATAACCCCCAGAGTAATATGTACTGAATGCCCTTGAGGGGATTATACGATGACATTATTGGGAATCAGAAACTAAAACGCATATAGCATGTCTGCCCACTGCCTCTGGCTGGCCCTCCTGTGGTACCAGCTGCCAGAGAACAATCGGGAGCTGTGGATGAGAAGGAGTCATAGCAGGCTTGCTCTCTGTCTGGCTAGTGGTGCTGTCTTCATAGGGGCTGCACCGGGGCTTTTTATTCTCCTTGCTGAGCCCACAGGGGTCAACAGTAGTATTCTCCACAGTCACTTTTGCTAAAGGAAAGTGGCTAGCCTTGTGAGCCAAGAGGCAAGACCAGTATAGGGTCCAATAAATGAGGACTGCCTGACAAAATAGGATGATAATACTACGTCTAAGCTCAGAAAAAAAGCACAGGGGATGTCTGAGTGCAAAAGAGTCCCAAGATAAGTACATGATTGCTTACCTAACTTCTTCAGGTTGGCTCTAGTTTCTCTGAAGTGGATCAGGAAGGCCTGTGAGCCATTCTCAAGACCAGGAATCTCATTATTAGGAAACCCTGTGAACTGCAAGTAAGAATAGGAAATATCACCACCCATCTCCTCCTTCCTCTGCTTTTGAGGGGGACCTCAATGGAGGTTTCACAGTCTCTCTTCCTCTATCGACAGAGAGTACCAGCTGTCTCAGTGATCTAGTGAGGACCCCATCGGAATTCCTCATGGTTTTAGCAGTAGAAGTCTGAAAACTCCTCCCTTTCAGCCAAAAGGAGGAAGAGGAAACCCCAGCCTCAGACAACTGTTCAGTTCAGTTCAGTCTCTCAGTCATGTCCGACTCTTTGCAACAACATGAATTGTAGCACGCCAGGCCTCCCTGTCCATCACCAACTCCCAGAATTCACCCAAACTCATGTCCATCGAGTTGGTGATGCCATCCAGCCATCTCATCCTCTGTTGTCCCCTTCTCCTCCTGCCCCAATCCCTCCCAGCATCAGAGTCTTTTCCAATGAGTCAAATCTTCACATGAGGTGGCCAAAGTATTGGAATTTCAGCTTTAACATCAGTCCTTCCAAAGAACAACTAGGACTTATCTCCTTTAGAATGGACTGGTTGGATCTCCTTGTAGTCCAGGGGACTCTCAAGAATCTTGTCCAACACCACACTTCAAAAGCATCAATTCTTCGGCATTCAGCTTTCTTCACAGTCCAACTTTCACATCCATACATGACCACTGGAAAAACCATAGCCTTGACTATGGACCTTTGTTGGCAAAGTAATGTCTCTGCTTTTTAATATGCTATCCAGGTTGATCATAACTTTCCTTCCAAGGAGTAAGCGTCTTTTAAGACAGCTGTACCACCCCCTAATGACCCATGCTGTTCAGGAATTAAGATGCCCAAGCTCCTCTAGCCTGGAGGCAACCCCATCTAAGCTCCTGTGCAAAATTCTGACTGAGGAGGGATGGTCTCAAATATGAACTGTAACAATTCAAGGGGAATCCCAATTATATCAGAGTCCGTACCATCGGGATGCCTCCTATTTTGGTCTTTTGAGGAATCCATTAACAGTTTGGTGGAGAAGGCAATGGCAACCCACTCCAGTACTCTTGCCTGGAAAATCCCATGGACGGAGGAGCCTGCTAGGCTGCAGTCCATGGGGTCACTAAGAGTCGGCCCGACTGAGCAGCTTCACTTTCACTTTTCACTTTCATGCATTGGAGAAGGAAATGACAACCCACTCCAGTTTTCTTGCCTGGATAATCTCAGAGACGAGGGAGCCTGGTGGGCTGCTGTCTATGGGGTAGCACAGAGTCGGACACGACTGAAGTGACTTAGCAGTGGCAGCAGCTACATCACTAAGCCAGACAGACAAAGAACAAAGACAACGCAGATCATTGTCTCTGCTATTTTGGGGGGCGGGGGGGGGGTGGGCTGGGGAATCAAGCAATTCCAAATAACAAGCCAAAATGGGATTACAGAGACAATGCAGAAGATAGAGGTTGACCTGATAGAAAAATATGATCCTAAAGAGATTCAGGGGCTTCCCTGGTGGCTCAGATGGTAAGAATCTGCCTGCCATGCAGGAGGCTTGAGTTGATACCTGCTTCAGGAAGATCCCCTGGGGAAGGAAATGGCAATCCACTTTAGTATTCTTGCCTGGGAAATCCTGATAGCTTACAGAGAATAATGTTGGACTTGTGATCTCCAAAGAAGATTTAGCTTCGTAACCAGGGAACAGAGACCAGGCTTGATCATTCAAGAACTTTTGTGTAGCAGAGTTTTACTAAAGTGAAAAAGGGACAGAGAAAGCTTCTGACATGGACATCAGAAGGGAACGGAGAGTGGCTCCACTTTCTAGTCTTATCAAGGCCTTATATACTTCTACCAGACCCACTCCTCTAACATACATCTTAAATTAATAAGATTAGAATTAACAATAAAAAGGTCTTACTCAAACTACTGCACAATTGCACTCATCTCACATGCTAGTAAAGTAATACTCAAAATTTTCCAAGCCAGACTTCAGCAATACATGAACCATGAACTTCCAGATGTTCAAGCTGGTTTTAGAAAAGGCAGAGGAACCAGAGATCAAATTGCCAACATCCGCTGGATCATGGAAAAAGCAAGAGAGTTCTAGAAAAACATATATTTCTGCTTTATTGACTATGCCAAAGCCTTTGACTGTGTGGATCACAAGAAACTGTGGAAAATTCTGAAAGAGGTGGGAATACCAGACCACCTAACCAGCCTCTTGAGAAATCTGTATGCAGGTCAGGAAGCAACAGTTAGAACTGGACATGAAACAACAGACTGGTTCCAAATAGGAAAAGGAGTCCATCAAGGCTGTATATTGTCACCCTGCTTATTTAACTTATATGCAGAGTACATCATGAGAAACGCTGGACTGGAAGAAACACAAGCTGAAATCAAGACTGCCAGGAGAAATATCAATCACCTCAGATATGCAGATGACACCACCGTTATGGCAGAAAGGGAAGAGGAGCTAAAAAGCCTG
>SJYX01002896.1:75183-101564 GCA_006410675.1 Oreotragus oreotragus | reverse complement strand
CAACCTAGATAGCATATTGAAAAGAGACATTACTTTGCTGACTAAGGTCCATCTAGTCAAGGCTATGGTTTTTCCAGCAGTCATGTATGGATGGGAGAGTTGGACTGTGAAGAAGGCTGAGCACCGAAGAATTGATGCTTTTGAAGTGTGGTGTTGGAGAAGACTCTTGAGAGTCCTTTGGACTGCAAGGAGATCCAAGCAGTCCATTCTAATGGATATCAGTCCTGGGTGTTCATTGGAAGGACTGATGCTGAGGCTGAAACTCCAGTACTTTGGCTACCTCATATAAAGAGTTTACTCACTGGAAAAGACTTTGATGCTGGGAGGGATTGGGGGCAGGAGAAGAAGGGGACGACCGAGAATGAGATGGCTGGATGGCATCACTGACTTGATGGATGCGAGTCTGGGTGATCTCTGGGAGTTGGTGATGGACAGGGAGGTCGGGTGTGCTGCGATTCATGGGGTTCATGTTGAGGTTTGACAGAAAACAACAAAATTCTGTAAAACAATTATCCTTCAATAAAAAAAAATTAAAAAACAAAAAAACCTGTCACACATGAAATCCTGCCACCCACAGAAATGGGGCCTCTGAAGCATGATTATACAGAAACCATAGACAAGGTGTATTTCAGTTGTCCCAACCTAGGAACAAGCCTCTCCCAAAGGCAGAAAAGGAATTGTTCACAGATGGTGTAGGGAAATATCAATTAGCCAAGATGGTGGTAGTCAGGCTCTCTTGCCCAGTGTTGTCTCAATCATGCCCCATGTTCTATAAACAATGACTCTGCATGGTTATGTAACAGGTTAGATCGTTTATAGCACTGTGCACACACATCACAATGTACTCACATCTGCTGAACGGGTGCTGTGCCAGCCAAGAGAGAATAAACATGTCTGCAGTTCTTCAGTTCAGTTCAGTCACTCAGTTGTGTCAGATTCCTTGTGACCCCATGGACGGTAGCATGCCAGGCTTCCCTGTCCATCACCAACTCGTGGAGCTTGCTCAAACTCAAGTCCGTGGAGTCGGTGATGCCATCCAACTATCTCATCCTCTCTCATCCCCTTCTCCTGACTTGACTGCAGTTCCTCCAGCTCCATGAGAGTTTCATCCAGTTTCCCTGCTCATGCCTTTCCCTACCCTGGGTCCAGTGAATAACAAGACAGATAGGCACAGCCAACTGGATACACAGTGACCTCCCAGATCTAAGTCATAAAATCACAAAACCAACTTTTGCCCCAAAGGTAGAACTGATAGCCCTCACCTGAGCCTTAGAGCTTGGGACAGGGAAGATACTAAATATTTGCACAGATTCCTGATGTGCATACACCATTCTACAAGCACATAGGGTTATTTGAAAGGAAAGTGGTATGCTTACTGAAGAGAATAAAAGGTCAAACAGGGCTTCCAAGCATATTGAAGCTCTTGGAAACAATACAGCTTCCAAAAAGGTGGCAGTGATTCCGTGTAGGGTCACCAAAGAGGGACGCAGAGATAATAAAGGGGAATAATGAGGTGGAAGCAAATGCTGAAAGGGCAGCCCTAGAACCAGGAACTTGGCAACTATCCCTCATACTTCCAAGGGTAGATCTACCCAATACTCCCTAGCCTGTACAAAGGAAGAATTAGACAAAGCTGGGAAAAAAATGGGGCTCTGGTAGAGGCCTAGGAGGCCATGTGTGGTTAGTTGATGATCATGGACAATACTTTTTCCCCCAACTGCAGCTTGTCAAGCCATCTGGGAGGCTCATCAAGGAACTCAGTCCAGGTGGGAATCCCTGTATAATTGGTTATAATTGAGGTCATGGTAATTTCTGGCAAGAAAAGTTTAATCAATGGGATAGCTGAGATCTGTACCATGTGCACAATGAACAACCCCAAAACCAGCCTCCCCAAAGGCCCCCAGATAAGGCCCATTGAAACCAGAGAGCTATATCTTGACCAAAATTTGAAGATTGGTTTACCTGCCTATTGGGACTACTGGGAAATTTCAGGTAGCCCTTGGTCCTAGTACACACATTTTCTAGGTGGACAGAAGCTTCTCTGCTAGAACAGAAACAACAGCTAAAGTGGCCAAGGTGTTACTAAAAATAATAATCTTCAGGTTTGGGTTCCTAGGATCCCTGCAAAGTAATGATGATCCAGCATTTGTGTCTCAAGTGACAAAGGGGTAACAAGTGTTCTGGGCATAAAATGGACCTTCTAGTCAGTCCAGAGACCCCAGTTATCAAAGTAGAGAGATGCAATCAGACCTTGAAACAAGTATTAACTAAGCTATACCAGGACACTCAAGAAAATTGGATTAAGTTGCTTCTATTGCCCTGCTCCATGGGTGGTTAGCCCCAGGGAGTAAGTTAAAGTTAAGCCCATTTGAATTCCCATAAGGTAGACCCATTCTCGCTCAGTCCGACTCTTTGCAACCCCATGAATCGCAGCACGCCAGGCCTCCCTGTTCATCACCATCTCCCAGAGTTCACTCAGGCTCACGTCCATCGAGTCCGTGATGCCATCCAGCCATCTCATCCTCGGTCATCCCCTTCTCCTGCCCCCAATCCCTCTCAGCATCAGAGTATTCTCCAATGAGTCAAATCTTCTCATGAGGTGGCCAAAGAAAAGGGTAAACCAACCCCATATCTCCCCTTGAAATGGAACAACTTAAGTATGCCCTCCAGGTAGGAGAAATCTTTAAACCTCTCACAGAATATGGTAACCAGGTGCTGCTTGCACCCATTGATCATACCTTCCACCCCTCCCAGCCAGGAGGCTGGGTAAATCTGAAAACCTGAAAAACCAGTAGCCCTTAAGATCAGCTCACTGCTAAGTGGAATGGACCTCACTTGGTGGTTCTAACCATTCACTATGCCTAAAGTTACATGAGATCACTCCACAGGCACATCTCACTTGAGTGAAGAGGCCCCAGAGCCCCAACCCTGGGAGAATCAACCTGGGGCAACAGACCCCCTTGACTATGCTTGTGAACTTCACTCTAACTTGCAGCTTCTGTTCTGGACAACAACAAAAGTGAGACCAGGGAGATTTAGGCCAAGGCAGTGAGCCTCAGCATCAGGGCATACTTTTGCCTACAGCAAAAAAAAAAAAAAAAAAAACCTGAATATCTTCATTTTCAGGAGAAAGCTGTCATGTGACCATTATTCTCTTATAATATTTGGGTCATGCATTTTAAACTGTCTGGTATTCTTTGTGTCCAAAACATTAGACAAATGGTAGTCATTCAGGGTAAATGCTCAGGGCTAAAGCCTGGGAACAATNAAAAAAAAAAAAAAAAAAACCTGAATATCTTCATTTTCAGGAGAAAGCTGTCATGTGACCATTATTCTCTTATAATATTTGGGTCATGCATTTTAAACTGTCTGGTATTCTTTGTGTCCAAAACATTAGACAAATGGTAGTCATTCAGGGTAAATGCTCAGGGCTAAAGCCTGGGAACAATCAAACACATCTAAAGGCAGCCAGAGAGAAATACTGCTCCTCTCCCTGGATTATGATCAGCAGAGGTAGTTACAAAAGACAGACCTGAACCCCGAGCACCTCTCAAGAATGAGGAGCAGGACAAACAACAGAAGAAGGATTTGTCAACCAGCAAAGCCCATTAGTAATACTCTGGGAAATAAAATCTGAGTAGTAAAATCTAACCTTTTCTTTTCTGCTGTGTTTCATCTAGTTTCACTTGCTTGTAGGGTGCAGGGACCTTGCCCCCTGGTACTTCAGACCAGGGCTCTTAGTGCAAAGTGGACACACCCAACTGACTTTTCAATACAAAAATGTGGTGGTGAGCTATCTGCAATAGTGCTGCACCTCTCACATTGCGATCTGGAATAAGAGCTGTGAGCAATGAGGCTGTACCAGACTTGCAAGAACTCCACTCCCTCCCCACTGACTAGATCCTTATAGCTGCACTTAAGATGCAAGGACTCCACGCCTTCCTGGCTGACAAGACCCTGCCCATCGCCTTTCCAGGAGAGCTCGTACTCTTGATTGCCAATGTGCTCTTTTCCATTCTATGATGAAAAATAAAACTACTTCTGAACAAAACTTGGTCTTGCTCTATTGGCTCAAAGGACACCAGCCAGAAGGCCCCTTGTCGAGACCTGATTCTCAAACCCCACTTCCCCATCTATGACCTCGAGGTAACCATATCCATGGATACACGTGTGTTCCTCTTGCTTTTGTGATTCCAGCATAGACTGTTTCCCATTTACCTGTCCTTGATACTGAAGCTGATGTAAGTAAATTGAACCTGTTCAATACAAATACCTTGGAAGCTGGAGCCACTAACCTTGGCTCTAATCTCTGCATTTTACTGCCTAATTGACTTAGTACAAAGGGTATAAAATATCTTAAGCTGAGTTTCTTTGTTTCCTATAAAATGAGAAAGTAAAAATTCTGGGTAAATTATAATTTAGGTGCACCCTAGTTCGCTCATATTACTGTATATCTTTATGGTGCTGAGCAATGGCAGCAAGGCTTAATAGGCAGGTAATGCTAATGGGGCCAGTCTGTCCAGTTACTGGTAGAAAGAGCTGGCTCAGGATTTTGTGTGTGTATGCTAAGTTGCTTCAGCAATGTCCAACTGTTTGTGATCCCATGGACTCCTCTCTCCATGGGATTCTCCAGAAAAAATATAGCCATTCCCTTCTCCAGGGGATTTTCCCAACCAAGGGATCAATCCCAGGTTTCCCACATTGTGGGCAGATTCTTTACCATCTGAGACGTCAGAAAAGCCCGGCTCAGGAGTTCATGTCCTCATGAAAGAGGAGCCTGGGGAGAGAGCATCCAAGAATCCAAGGAGTGAGCATCGGTACATAGGAGATTCTACAAATAGCTTGGTCTACAGAGATCGCAAATTATCTCAGATGATGATGGGAGGTGGAATTTAATGTGTTTGTGTCCTTATGGCATATGAAGAACTAAAAGAAATTGCGAAGATGGGCTGAATTCAATTTTTCTCTTGAGTCTGGGGGTCTGGGTGGAACTGAGAGCTTTCTGCTGGGTGACAACTGGAGACTGATATATTGATGCCTTAGACATGTCAGTTCACAATGGCAGAGGCATTTGCACTTTCATAATTCACTGGAGACCACATAAGGTGTCCCAGAAGCTGGACTGGAGCCCCAGTAAGCCTGTAAAAACAAACAAACAAACAAAAACACATATTCTAACAGGAATCCAGTAGTGAGAGGAAAAATAAGCAGAATAACCAAAACAGATGGCCCTTAATGAATCTGAGCTGCTATAGAAGAATCATGAAAATGTGAACCAAATTTTTAAAATGATAATTATGAGAACACATAGGGAGATTGCAGCAGCAGTCACTAAATATTCATGAACTTCACTATTTAACCAGTTTTGCCCAGTGGCTCATAAACAGGACTGATGTTTGTCATTTTTAGGCTAAGATCATAAAGAGCCAGTGAGCCACTTTCATCTTTTCCTGCCACAGTGACTTTGGTGACCACTTGTTCCAAATGGCCACCCTATAAAGCAGAAAATCACTATTCCTATGCTGAGTTGCCACATGTATGAAAAAAGACAAAAATCCCCAATTACTATGGTATAAAGTCATTGAGATTTCTGAGTTTGTATATTGCCATGACATAAACTAGTGCTACTCTGAAAAATGTTGACATTTGTTTGCTTTGGAGCCATGTTACTACATAGTCTATTCTCTTTCTCCAAGTTGCTTAGGCACTAGGCAACCAAATACATAAATGATCAAGAGCCTTTAATAGTTAGGATGATATGCAGGTTCTCTTGTTCTGGAATTCAAATTTTAAAGCATTCCTTCTCAAACTTTAATGTGTATATGAAATAACTAAGGATCTTGTTAAGATTCAGATTCTAATTTAATATTAATACCTCTGAGACCTCTTAGAGATTCTGAATTTCTAGCAATCTCCCAGTGACACTCATGCTGCTGACCAATGGACAACACCTTGAATAGCAAACTTTGGAGAGGCAGATAGAAAGCTGCTCTCACTTAATCTCTCAACAGCTTAACTATTTAGTTAAGACTTTCTGCTGTTAGAAGTCTTCAGGTGACAAGGCTTAGGCTGATTCCACTGACGTTATCTGTGTGTGATTGGCCTCATTGTGGAGGAAATCAATCAACCTTTTTCTCTCGTCTTTCTTCTCCTTTCTCCTCACCTCCATCTTCCCCCCATACAGCCATAGCAGTTTTAGTAGCTGAGAGAATTTGGGAGCATGGTGGGGTGCCGTGTGACTGAGCTAGAAGCAGAGAACGCTACTTATATTTTCCTCCCACCTATTGGTCTTAACATACCAGAGGTACATACTTCCATAGTATGAAGTTCTCCAGGACAACACCATTGGATCAAATATTTGAGCTGAAGTATAAGTGATGCAGATTTTACTAACTCCAGGATCCTATTCTAATATACTCAGCTGTTCAGCTAGAGTCGGTGAACTATTGTTAGCTCTGTGACTATGAATGGCTACAAAGTCTGGGAAAATTAGACATTCTATCAGTTGTCACCATTGCTTAGCCCTGGAGAGTCACCATTGCTGCAGCAATGCCATTATGTGCCCCATTTAATGTTTAACTTACTCTTCTCCCATGGTAGCCATTTCATTCCTAAAACACATTCTGATTCAGGGGAAATTTGTCACTTTTTAAAATAGAACAACTTTCTCTACCACCTATCCAAAACTTAGTGTTAAGAATTAGGAAAACAAGCACTTTTTTTTTTTTTTCCCACCAGAATGAGTCAAGACTAAGTTATGTTGTGCATCTCTATTTTGGCTACAGGCGTCCTTAGTGGCTCAGTGGTAAAGAATCTGCCTGCCTATGCAGGAGTTGCAGGAGACATGGGTTTGATCTCTGGGTTGGGAAGATACCCTGAAGAAGGAAATGGCAACCCACTCCATTATTCTTGCTTGGGAAATTTTATGGATAGAAGAGCCTGGTGGGCTACAGTCCATAGGGTCACAAAGGGCCAGACACCACTGAGTGACTGAGAAAACAGGGAATTACACAGAAATTAATATTGTGAAAAAAGTTCTGAAAAGGAAGCATTCATACTCTACCATTTTGAAAAAAAATTCCCATGTCATCTTATATTTTCTCAAGGGTTTTTAAGCATTTTGATATATTTTTGTAGACTCAGACTCATTAAAGTCTTCTTTTATTCACCAAATCATTAGTGAGTTTTGGGAGCTCCATTCACCTTTACACAGTGGATCTCTCTCAGGTAATGGCTGTTGTTTTACTTTAGTTAGCCCCCATGCTAGAGTTTTATTCTGTCTGTGATGTCATTATGTGCTGAATGACAATTTTAGACCTAAGTATCATTCCATATATGTGTCAGGTATAAAATTTCTATCACTACATCTTAGTTCAAGAAATGTCAAATTGATTTTTTTTCTAAATAAAATTAAATCTTTCTGTGAAATTCCACCTGTTTTAATGGTGAGACTATAAAACTTTTATTTGTGGTGGTCCTTCCTTCCACCTAGAGTTGTATGAGAAGNCTATCACTACATCTTAGCTCAAGAAATGTCAAATTGATTTTTTTTCTAAATAAAATTAAATCTTTCTGTGAAATTCCACCTGTTTTAATGGTGAGAATATAAAACTTTTATTTGTGGTGGTCCTTCCTTCCACCTAGAGTTATATGAGAAGCAAAAAGACATATACAAGTTGACCAGAAAAAAAATCATTAATTTTCAGTTCTTAATAGTTGTTTCTGAGATGCATCTTTTCTATTTTTCTGAGAAAAAAACATCACAATGTCCATGCTCATCTTGGATAATGAAAATTCTTGAGGAATTTGGAGACTTGGTATGGCCACTACCAAGAAATTTCCCTCTGAAGTTATACAACCTTTTCAAAGTTCTCTGAGGAATGATCCTGGTAGAATTGATGTAGAAATTATTAAAAATGGGAGAGGAATTATTAGAGAAAAGAAGTTATACATAGTCATTTCAAAGAATGATAATGTAGATTAACAGTATGTGTAATGTTTCCCTGGAGCATTGCAGTTTGTAATCACGTGTTCAAAATAAGACTGGTCATTGGGATGGCTATCTTTTCCCTTTCTACATTCAATTTCACAGAAGAAGTGCTAAGAAGGCAGAGTTCAGAGTATGATGGAGAGAGGAACAAATGACTCAAGGGACTAGTTATGATAACTAATCATGAAATTTAAGATGGATGCAGTGAAAAGTATTATAATTAATAGATTCAAGGTGATAAAGGATAGTTGGAGTCATAGTACTGGAGCTGTCTCTTATACACATCTAGATGTGTATAAGAGACAGNGTATGATGGAGAGAGGAACAAATGACTCAAGGGACTAGTTATGATAACTAATCATGAAATTTAAGATGGATGCAGTGAAAAGTATTATAATTAATAGATTCAAGGTGATAAAGGATAGTTGGAGTCATAGTACTGGAGAGAGTGACCTGGGCAAAAAGAGATGATGGTAAGATTAGGGCACAATATTGATATATGGAGGGTTGTAATTACTGGTAATGATAAGATATGGGAATGATAGTTTTTGACTAAGAAAAACTGTAAAAAGAATGAATGATCTAGTACAATGCTGTCTAATATGGTAAACATTAATAAGAAATAGCTACTTCAAATTAAAATTATGTTCATTATAAATTTTGTTCCTGAATACAATTCTCTATTAAATGGAGCTAGAGATCCTGAAAGAAATGTCTGATTCTAGGGTTGGGACAGGAAAAACAAACAAAAAAAAAAAGAAAATGAGATTATCAACCAAAATTTCAGAGACAGAAATCTGATTGAAATAAAAAGATGTGTATTTGGGATTTGTTAGGACTGAAGTCTGGGACACAGAGATTCAAGAAGCACTTGAATTATGTCCTGCTGGACTACAAAATGAAGGAGGCTTATAAAGGCAAGCTCTAAGGATACAGTTAATTAGAGGAGCTATAGTTAGAGCTGGGCAGTAGTAAGGGTGCTTGCTAATTTAGGATTGATTGAGGTCTGAAATGAGTGTATAGTCACAAAGGGAGACCTTGAGACAATCAAGGTGCAGCTGGCAGGTGTTGTTCTGAATGGGGCTGAGCTAGTGGTGTCCTTGCATCTGATGTAGTTCAAAGAAAGTTCAGGTTTTCAGTGGTGAGTGTCTGGTCTTCAAGATCCACCTAAGACCAGACACTCAGTGGCCACTTAACTCTGTTTTTGTATGTCTGAGCTGTATTTCAGCTGCAGTACAGTCATTAAGTCATGTCCAGTTCTTTGCAACCTCAGGGACTATAGCCTGCCAGGTTCCCTTATCCATGAGATTTCCCAGGCAAGAATACTGGAGTGGTATGCAGTGGGCTTTCTGATCCAGAGATCAAATCTGCATCTTCTGCTTGGCAGGCATATTCTTTACCACTGAGCCAACTGGGAAGCCCACTGAACTATATTAACCCACTATAATTTCAATCTGTCATTAGTCTAGAACATTTTATAGTGCCAGAAAGTAAAAAAAGTGTCTTCTATCTCTCTCTTGCTCTCTATCTCTCCCTCCATCTTTTACACACAGATGGGATATGTCAAATGAAATGCAAGCTAACTTGGAAAAGCTCCTTCTGACCAAAGCCAGAACAATGGAAACAAAATATATTGTAATGCAGTACAAAGAGAAAAAAAAAATACCCATAAGTCCATACTGTTATAGATAAGTGAATGAATGAATGAATGAATGAATAAACATATGTGGAGGGTCAACTCATTTTTACAGAAGCAATACTGTTAATAAACGCAGAAGGAGTAAGGAAATTTTAAAATCACCATTAGTATATCATAGTAATAACTGCGGCAGGAGAGAACCACTGATAAATATTAACATTAGTTGGTGAAATTTTAAGAATTAACAGGACTGTTGCATACTCTGAATGTATCACTCACCTCCCCCAATTTATTAATTACTCTGATGGCTTTAATATATGTCCACAAATTCTTTGATAGTGCTCTGTCCATGAAGTAGGACTTAACTCTTCCCCTTGTATTTGGTCTGTATTCTAACACAAATCATGTGGAAAGATATAACTTTTCAGTGGATAAACCTGACAGGTATGTCCTTAGCTATGCAATCAGTATCGACTTTGTTTATATGATGAGATGAGGAGGGTGTACCACCTGTGTGATATTATTCCCCCAAATTCATATTCACAATCCAATTACAAAAAACATCCTACAAATAAATATTGAGAAACATTCCACAAAATAGCTTGCCAGTTCTCTTTGAAAGTGCCCAGGTCATGGAGGACAAAGATATGTAAGAAATTCACAGACTGGAGATAAAGTGATTAAATGGAACATAGTATCCTGGATGAACTGGAACAGATAAACGACGTTAATGGAAAAAAATGGTGAAAATCAACTAAAGATTGTAGCATAGTTAATACTATTTTACCACTAATTAACATTTTAGTTTTGATCAATGTTTCATAGTTAACTTTAGTGAAAGCTGAATGAAACTTACTGAGAAATTCCTTATACCATCTTTGCAACTCTTCTGTAAATCTAAAAGTATTTCAAACTAAAAATTTTATAAAATTATACTCAGGAAAACATTAAACTCTTCTGTTGTACTAGCAACATTTCAAGTGCTCCATAGTCATGCATGTTTAGTGCCACTGTATTGGAAAATGCAAGTAGAGAACATTTCAATCAATGCAGACATTTCTATTGCACAGTTCAGTTCAATTCAGTCGCTCAGTCGTGTCCAACTCTTTGCGACCCCATGAATCGCAGCTCGCCAGGCCTCCCTGTCCATCACCAACTCCTGGAGTTCACTCAGACTCACATCCATCGAGTCAGTGATGCCATCCAGCTATCTCATCCTCTGTCGTCCCCTTCTCCTCCTGCCCCCAATCTCTCCCAGCATCAGACAAAGCTGACCAAAAAAGACAGGAGGAGAAAAAAAAATATTCACAATGAATCACAGGCACAGATAAAGAGGGAAAACACAAAAAATAAAATCTTACAACAAACATGATCTAGCATATGTTTGATTGGAGATACAGCTGAGAAGAGAGAAATAAAAAAATCTATAATCAAAGATATAATGGCTAAAAAATTCTGGGAATTGATTAAAGAATTAGAAAGCCCAAAGAATTCCTAGCAGAGAAAGTAGACTGAAATCTACATTGATCCATATCAGTGAAAGTTCTGAATATCAAAGAAATAAAAATATCTAAAATGCAGCTGCTAGAAAAAAAAAAAAAAGAGCAGTCAATTGATTATTCCACATCAGCAAGGAAACAAGAAGCTAGTAGAAAAATATGCTTTACACAGTGAAAGAAAATAAATATAAGTATAAAAGTTAACAATCAGCAAAGATATCCATTAAAAATAAAGTCAAAATAAAGACATTTTTAGAAAGACAAAAGTGAGAATTAGAGTTTATGGCCAACACACCCCAGACTGGAAAATCCAACAGAAACTCTAAAATATGTTTTTCAGTCAGAAGGAAAATTACTCCAGATGGAAAGGAAAGGAAAGAAAAAGAAGGAAAGAAGGAAAATTTAGGGAGGGAAGGAGGGAAGAAGGAAGAAATAAAATGATAAATATGTGGGTTAAACTGAAAGGATGTTGACTGTGCAGCAATAGCTACAGTCTTTTAGGGTTTAATGGATATAAAAAAATAAAGTACATAACACTAAAAGAGCATAAGGTGAAAAGGAAATAAATGGAATAAGAGATATATGTTTCTTTCATAGTGTATGAAGAATAAGGGGATAAAAGGAACTACCAATCAACTCCAAATTTTTATAAGTCCAGGATACATACTGTAGTTTCTTAGGTTATCATGAGATGACTAAATAGAAAAAAGAAAAAAAGAAAAGAAACAATTTTCAATAAGCTTGAAAGAGAAAAAAAAAGAAAAATAATATAAAAACAATGAGATAAAGAGTAAATAAACCATCAGATTTTTATTTAAAGTAAATATTATTACATTCTAGGCAGGTGGGCAAACTTTCAGTTAAAGATTGTCAGAACTTTTCAAAAATGCAATGAATTATTTACATATATATACATATACACGTATATAAATAATATGCATTTTTAAACAAGTGACACTTTGAGAGCATAAGAATTCCCTGAAGTTGAGAGGAAAGAATTAAATTAAAAAGAATAGTATTTCTGTGGCAGTACAGTGGTTAAGGCTTCAAAGGGGGATGGATGTGGTCCCTGGTCAGATTTGATTCTGCATTCCAAGCGGCTACCCAGATGTCACTAATGCCAGAGACAAGAGACATGAGTTTGATCCCTGGGTCAGGAAAATGTATGAGAGGAGGAAATGGCAACCCACATCAGTATTCTTGCTGGAAGAATCCCATGGACACAAGCGCCTGATGGGTACATGGGTACAATGTATGGGGTCGCCAAGAGTCAGACACGACTGAGTATATGAGCACATATGCTGAGTGGAGTGAAATAGCGAAAAAAAAAAAAAGAATTAGATATATATATACCAAGGAGGGGAAGCTGTCTCTTAGGCCAGACTTGACTGGGCTGAATGTCCAGATCAGGGATTCCGGTTTTACTCTATCAGAAAAGGAAGTCATAGGGAGGTTTTAACCAGAGGGATAATAAAGCCAATTTGCTTTTTAAAGAGAACAAATTATGATCCAGAGGTGAAAACTGAATTGAATTGACATTTCTCCTACTCCTTTAATCTCCTTTTTGAGATTTAAAACTGGTCTTGAAAATAATAGGTAGGTAGGTTTATATCCAATGCCTGTTGAAAATTTCATTGTTGGGACCGACCCTTCCCAATCACTTACTGGAATCTGGGTTTGCATCAGCCTGTGGCAGTTGTAGAAATTCACTGGTAAACCGCTTCTGGCCTGATGAGGGCAACATTTGAACAATTCATTCAGCAGGATTGGCGTGAGAATACGAATAGAATAGTATTTATGAAACAACTTGATATTTTTGAATTATTATGATCCCAAAAGGTCATACTCTTTAAATTGGTCTTTAATTTTAGGTATTTTGCTTTAATGTAGATATTTGCATGTATTTAATTTGTTTAAAAATCATACATTTACACACTCCATAGGGAGTTTATAGCATAAACAATATAAAAGACACATACACGCACAAAATGTAGGAAATAATTTACACCCTGGCACCTATTTCTGTTTGCACCTGTGATGGTTGCCATCCCAGCAACGACGATAGCACTGTGCATTTCTATGGTGCTCATGCATGTATTTAATTTGTTTAAAAATCATACATTTACACACTCCATAGGGAGTTTATAGCATAAACAATATAAAAGACACATACACGCACAAAATGTAGGAAATAATTTACACCCTGGCACCTATTTCTGTTTGCACCTGTGATGGTTGCCATCCCAGCAACAACGATAGCACTGTGCATTTCTATGGTGCTCATCTCTTTTCTATGATAACAACGTTTCAAGCAATAAGCAAGGAAAATTCCCATTTTGATAATGATTTCTAGATCTCACTCTGTATTACGTATGCTTGTTAGACTCCAGGCTCTCAGGTTGTCCTACTGGCGATAGAATAATTCAGCACAGCTTTTGTTGCTGTTTGGTTTGTTTTGTTTTTTCACTTTTAATTTTGTGTTCGGGTGTAGTCAGGTAACAATGTGATCACTTCAGGTGAACACAAAGGGACTCGGTCATGCTTATGCCTGGATCTGTTTGCCCCAGCTCCCCTCCCATAGCACTGAACGGAGTTCCACGTGCTGTACCGTAGGTCCTCGGTTACCCATTTTAAATATAGCAGCGAGCACAGGCAACCACAGGCCTCACTTGAGCTCCTTTAGAAACAAAACAGAGAACTTCCCTGCAGCAGTCCCCTTGCATGTTAGACCTGAGCAAATTGGTCCTGCTCTTTTCCCCTCCAGTGGCGCTCATTTTTCACAGCTGCCTCGGGTATACATTGCTGGTTCCAACCAGACATTTTTGAGATGTTAGTTTACAATGTCTTATGGCGTTTTCTTCCAACAGTTGCTGAAAATTTCATGGAGGTCCCTTTAGGCCCCAAAGCTATTGACCCTAAGGAATGAATTTTTAATGGGGGAAATTCCAGGAACATAGCCAAGTTGTGTGGAGCTACTTGGGATCTGGAAAATCTTTCCTTCCTTAAATTACACCCACCATGAGAACTCTTATGCTGCATTCATCCTAAGGCTACACCTGCCTGAAATAAATTTCTCTCATGAAAAGTTATCCTATAACTTTGTAATGTAGGCACTCAAAAGTTTTTTATCCTTGATATCCTTCAAATGTCATCATAATTCTCACTTAAGCGTTATATAACATTACCACAGGATAAAGCAGTATGATGATTAATTATAAGACAAATTGGTATTTACATTCCACTTTTCTCTCACAATACCTTTACAAACAGAAGCTAATTAATAGATTAGATGTCAATATTTTGTCTCCAAAGAGTTTAATGCTTTAGATTATGATTTATTTTTAGCTCCAGTGCTTCTTTAGCATTTTAATTTGAGACAGCAGAGTACAGCAGAAGGCAGATATTTTTCTCTTCTGTTCCACAGTAACCAAGTAAAAGGTGTTTGGAATCACTTATTACACCAATTTGTGCATAATAAGTAGATTTATTCCAGAAATAAAATGCATATTCCTATAAAACAGGTGAGGAAGATTTGTAAATAAATGAAACCACTCCATATCTTGTGTTTTGACCAGTTCATGAGGATTTAGTAAATTGGTCAAAAGTTATTTGCACAGTGGAAGAACTACTTATATGTCTAGAAATCCTCGCATTTTCACAACACCATTTATCTGGAGGTTTCAGCTCTCCCAGTGGCCTTTTCAGCGCCGGGATGGGGCAGTAAACCTGCTATGCTCAAATGAAATAGAGATTCTACTCTAGCCTGTCCTTTATCTTTCAAAGTACTTACTATAATGATTTAGTGTCATATCCTTTTACTGTTGGGTTTTTGGTTTGTTTTTCTTAGATTATTGTCGATTTTCTTTTCTCTCTCTGTATTTACTTGGTTTCCTTTTTTAAAAGCTTTTTGTAGGTGGAAACTTCAATCACTGATTTTAAAACTCTCTTCTTTTCCAAGATATGTCTTAAAAACTACAAATTTCCTTTATACAGTGCATTGATATGACGTTATGTTTTTATTATGACTCAGTACAAAATATTTTCTTCTTGTTTTTGTAATCTCTTATTTGAATCATGGTTATTTAGAACTATGATTTTAATGTCCATATATGTGGCAGAATGTATAACTATCATTTTATTCATATAGAATTTAACTCTATTAATAAACAGAGGTCATACTTTGTAAAATTTGATTTTTTTCAAAATTTTTTCTATTATATTTTTAATTGGAGGATCATTGCTTTACAATGCTGTGCTGGTTTCTGCCACACATCAGCATGACCCAGCCATGGGTATGCATATGTCCCCTCCCTCTGGAACCTCCCTCCCACCTCCCACCGTGTCCTACCCCTGTAGGTTGTCACAGAGCACCGGGTTTGACCTCCCTGTGGCATACAGCAAGTTCTCACTGACTGTCTATTTTACAGAAGGTAACTTAAATTTTGAATTTTTAAAAATCACTAATACTTGGTTGAGTACTCGGCCTATATTATTAGACACTCCAGGGCGCTTGGAAATAGTATGAATTCTGGATTTGCAGTGTTGTGTTCTATAACTGAAAAATTAGCTCAACGTGGTTGATACAATTAAAATCTTTTTCATCTTCACAAATTTTTTTAGTGTTTTTTTTTTTTTCTACCTGTAGTGAGAGAGGGGAGTAAAAGTCTCCAAGTATACTTGTAGGTGTGACTGTATCACCTTTTCATTGCCAAATTTTGCTTTATTTTGATAGACTTTCTCCTATTAAGCACACATACATTTATCATTTTAAAGTTTTCCTGAGGAATTGACCCTTTTAATATTATGAAATATTCCTCTTTACTTCCGGTTAATCATTCTTACCTGGAAAATTTGAATTGTCTAATAGTAATATTTGCACAACATTTTCTAATGCTTGGCTTTTTCATATATATATTTCTGTATTTTTCCTACTCTTTTCCTTTCATCTTCCTGTTTTTTCATTTAAGTAATCTTTTGCATGCAGCATATAGCTAGGTCATTTAAAAACTTCTGGTTCAGCATTCTTTGTCTTTTATTTGAAATCTCATCCACTTTAGTGTAAAAATTTTATTGTTGCCTTTAGAGCTACTAATTTTCTGTTTGTTTTTTCCACATGCTGCACGCTGCCCTGCCCCTCCGTTTGCCCTTTCCTATCTTACTTGGGGTTAATGAAATATGTTGTATTATTTAATTTAATATCATCTATTGGCCATTTTGGGGTCGCAGTTTTATTTTATATGATTTGGTGGTTGTTTAAGGTACTTTAATATGCCTTTTTAATATATCAAAATGTCCTTAGTATTGTATCACTTAGGTTAAAATGGAAGAGCATTCTGGAAACTTCCTGCAAAGAGTTTTTATTTATGTTATTGTTAGCAATTTAGTTGTTGACTGATCACCTCGAACTTGAAAAGGTTTGGTTTTTACTATTAAGGGAGACTCTTTCATTTTGGCCTGAGTCTTAAGAAAAATTCTTTAGTCCTGGGACATATTCTTCACTTCTAAAGTGTGTTTTTCAGAATTTAATGGAGTTTAACAGTTTGCACCAAGTTCTTCAGATTTAGCAGGATGTAAATACCAGACTCTCCTTCCTGCAGTGCTCACCAGCATGCCTTTCTGCTTAGCTCGCTAGCCTGCCAGCTGCTGCTTCTCATTCTGTTCTACAGAATCTCTTCCACATGCATACAGGTCATCCAAAGTGAAAGTGAAAGTCACTCAGTCATGTCCGACTGTCTGCAACCCATGGATTATACAGCCCATGGAATTCTCCAGGCCAGAATACTGGAGTGGGTAGTCATTCCCTCCTCCAGGGATCAGTCTCTCGCAACCCGGGGATCGAACCCAGTCTCCCGCATTGCAGGTGGATTCTCTACCAGCTGAGCCAGGGAAGCCCCAGGAGTGCAGGGAGGTTTGTGCACAGATTTTCCGCTTTGTCCTTTATGGTCCCGTTTCCCGAGATTTCCTCTGTTACCTCCCAGCCTCTCTGGAGCCTCAGTCACCATCCTCTGACACCTTCAGCAATGCTAGTAAAGATTTCTGCTTGACTCTGGGAAAGCTGGAATGTGCCCTCAAGAGAAGAAACAGAGTGTTTCCACCATCCCCTTTTATTCCCTTTCCTTTGAACGCTGAGCTCCTTCAGTTGCCTGTTTCTGATTGGTCTCTAGGGCTTTAAATAGGATTTTACATTTTATCCAGAGTTTATTGTGATTGTCACCTTGGGAGAGGAATTCAGATTAAACTACTCCATTATTCCCGGAAATGGAATTGGAAAAATGATTCTTTTTTGGCTTCCTTATGAAAACAGTCCAGGCAGATTCTGAGCCACACATGGCTTGGCAAGTCATATGATTTAGATACACACGAATTCTGTGCAGTGAGATGATCAGCCTGTCTTTTTAAATCAGTTCCATCTTTAGCTTCCTTATTCTTATGCTGAATCAAATGATGTGGCTATAGAGACATAGCTTACTGAGTAAAGCAGACATGATTGTTTTCTTCTTGCTTTAATATGAAATCTATTTTATCAGATTAGGGAGTTTAAAAGCTTCCAGATTTGGGGCTATCTTATATCTACTCTACATAATTTCCCATGCTGATTTCAAGATTCTTTAACCTAGGTCTCATAAAATGGTTACATTGAAATTGTTACTAAACACCGAAAGCGCCCACTCCTCCCTTACTTTCTGGTCATCCTTTGCTCTTTCCCCTCCAGGGTAGCTTGTATGGCTCTATATCCAGAAGTTGCATAGTCAACAAATTAATGCGTGCAGGCCTAGAAAAATAAAATAGACATGTGAGTTAGGCCAGCATGGGAAACATTAGAGAATTCTAGAGAATGAGGCAAATTGAAGAAGGTATGCGTTATCTGAAAGGTCAGGCTTGCCAGCGTTTGTGATGTAGGAAGTCTATGGAGCCCACTGCCAGAGCTTCCACTTTCAAGAGAAACTGTAAATACGAATTTCTATGTGCAAGTTCCTGGTTATTAACATACCTTCAGGTCAAATCAAAGATGTTTGGTTGGTGTCTTAGCGTGGACTGCTGCAATACTGCCATACAGACTGAGTGGCTTAAACGACAAACACTTATTTCTTACGATTCTGGAAGCTAACATGTCTAGGATCAAGATGCCGGCAAGTTCAGAGTCCAGTGAGGGCCTGCTTCCTGGTTCATGGCCAGTGAGGCCCTCTCTGCGTCCTTATGTGGCTCCCGGTGTGGTCTCTTTTGTAAGAGAACAGATCCCATTCGTGCAGGCTCTGGCCTTATGGCCTCACCGCCCCCCAGAGGTCCCGTCCCCAAATGTCACCCCGCTGGGGATGCACCGTGTGGGTTAGTGCAGAGCCCTTGTCTCTCCCTGCTTGTTTGTTCCCAAGGCTGGCCCCTCTTGCACTGGCCCACGCCCCCTCACACCCACCTACCCAGACCTGCGTGCCTGTGCTCCGTTCACGTTTCCTCTCCTCATAAAGCTGCTGAGCGTCTTCCAGTATTTGTTGTTCATCTTCCCCTAATGAGAAATCTGTGTATTTATAGTCTTAGAAAACCTTTTATGACTTAATTTTGCTGTCTTTGTACCCTAGGAGTTGGGCTTCAATTCCCATTGTCTTTTATTTCTCCCCATAGTTTTTCAATTTAATTTTATAATTTATGGTTGGTATTGATGCACAAGCTTTTTTCTTGTTCCTTACTCTTTTTTTTTTTGTATACTTTTTAAAGGTTACTTTCAGTTCACAGGCATTACAAAATATTGGCTCTATCCACCATGTTGTACAGTACACCCTTGAACCTGTCTTATCCCCAAGCCCTAAAGTGCCCCCTCCACACAGGCAACCACTAGTTTTTTCTCTGTATCTGTGAGTCTGCTGCTTTTTATATTCATAAACTTGTTGTATCTTTTAGACTTCATATACCAGTGATATCATGCATTAATTTTCTTCCTCTGACTTATTTCACTTAGCATAATATCCTCCAAGTCCATCCATGTTGCTGAAAATGGCAAAATATTGTTATTTTTATAGCTGAGTAGTATCCCATTATTTATATAACATACAACCACATCTTTATCCATTCACTCTCGATGGAACTTTTCATTTTATATTGGGCTTCCCTGGCACCAGTTTACCAGGGGCTCCCCGGCAGCTCAGCTGGTAAAGCATCCACCGCAACGCAGGAGACCCTGGTTCTATTCCTCGGTCGGGAAGATCCCCTGGAGAAGGGATAGGCCACCCACTCCAGGATTCTTGGGCTTCCCTGGTGGCTCAGACAGTAGAGAATCTGCCTGCAGTGCGGGAGACCTGGGTTTGATCCCTGGGTCGGGAAGATCCCCTGGAGACGGGAATGTAACCCACTCCAGTAGTCTTGCCTGGAGAATCCCATGGACAGAGGAGCCCGGCAGGCTACAGAGTCCATGGGGTCACAAAGAGCTGGACACAGCTGAGCATCTAAGCATAGCACACAGCATAGCATAGTTGATTGGTATCCCAGATGGTCAAGAGTCTGCTTCCAGTGCAGGAGACCTGGGTTTGACCCCTGGGTCAGGAAGATCCCCTGGAGGGGAATGTAACCCACTCCAGTATTCTTGCCTGGAGACTTCCATGGCAGAGGAGCCTGGTGGGCTACAATCCATGGGGTCGCAAAGAGTCAGGAGTGACTAACACTTTCACTTTCATAGTTGATTAACAGTGGGCCACAAGATTTTTAAAAGTGTGAGGGCGGGACTTCCCCGTTCCCGCAGTGGTTAGGACTCTGTGCTTCCAGGATGGGAGTGGGTCGTGAGTTCGATCCCTGGTTGAGGACTAAGATCCCACATGCCCTGTGGCCAAATAAATAAATTAATTCAGCCTGGTGGGCTGCCGTCTATGGGGTCGCACAGAGTCGGACACGACTGAAGCGACAGCAGACTTTCATAGTTGATTAACAGTGGGCCACAAGATTTTTAAAAGTGTGAGGGCGGGACTTCCCCGTTCCCGCAGTGGTTAGGACTCTGTGCTTCCAGGATGGGAGTGGGTCGTGAGTTCGATCCCTGGTTGAGGACTAAGATCCCACATGCCCTGTGGCCAAATAAATAAATTAATTCATTTCAAAAAACTGTGAGGGAAGGTGAAACTTAGGAGAATTATTGATTTGAAGGAGACCATAGATAGATTCAATCCGAGCCCTTTAGTTGACAGATGAGGAAACTAAAGCTTAGTTAGTTAAAAGTGATGGAGTGTGTAAGCTAATGGCCAAGTCTCAGGAGTCTAAACCACCGGTATATTTCTCTTTCCACCAAAGACATGACGTTCAATAGAGTTAGGAAAAGGTACTTTCTCACTCATGCTCAAAGATGGATTTTTTGTTTGTTTATTTGTTTCTTCCTCTGTGTTCTTCTTAGACTGGCAGAGTGACACAGAATCAGATTCTTTAGCTCCAAAGAGATAAAAATATCTTTCCCCTGAGATTGGGAGTATCTGATAGCCTCCTCCAATTACTTAAATTTGGAAAAGAGGAATATTATTAGTCAGCTTATATTTTATAGTACCTCTTTCCCCTTATGAGCCTGAAAGACAAGGAAGTATCCTGGTTGTGAAAGAATAGAATTTTCCTATAATCTGAGCTATCTGTTCTGTCTTAAATTCTTAAGCAGAATTGAGTTTTATTAAGCAACCTGTAGCAATGCTATAATAGATAAATATTACACTTTAGTATGCAGTTGCCTTTTGAACATAGTCATTATACCACAGGATGGCATCCTAAATCAATTTCTGTGAGTCTGTGCTAAAGTAGAAGCATAAGGCTCTGCATATATAAAGCCTAAGCTTGTCTAATCCAAAGGCCTAGATGAATTACACTATGACAAGCTTCAATTCATGAAAAGCATTTGCACCTTCTTTCTTCAGTACCTGATATGAAAAAGGTAGCAATTGTTTTTATGAAATAAAACTGTACTCACCATCAATTTACACGGTTAAAGAGCTTAAATATTTATACTGCAAGTAAATGAAATGTATTGACCTAATTTTTAGTACTTGAAAAATGAATATCTTGGAGGATTCCCTGGTGGTCCAGCGGTTAGGACTCTGCCTTCTCACTGCTGGGGCCCTAAATCCAGGGCAGCTAAGGTCCCACAAGCCACATGGCATGGCCAAAAAAGGGAAAGAATGAAATCGAACTGCAAAACACGATTATCAAGGTGATTAAATCTTTTTTTAACAAAACCTCTTAAATTTCCAGTAGCAATTTGTAAATAAAAATATTTTGTTGTATCTTTGTGTTTTCAGCACAATATTATTAAGAAATCACAGAATTAAATTGCAAATAATTATATCTAACTTCAAAAATAATGCCAAAAGGATAGCTCCCTCTGTGCTTGAAATGTTTAATTGCCTTATATCTTTGTTGGCATTATGATTTGCTGTTTCTTTACTAGCAAAGAGAACATATGTTTGTCCTTTTAAAAAAGTGACCAAATATTTATTTCATTCAACTGATACTTTATTTAATAGAGTCATCACTCTNAATAATGCCAAAAGGATAGCTCCCTCTGTGCTTGAAATGTTTAATTGCCTTATATCTTTGTTGGCATTATGATTTGCTGTTTCTTTACTAGCAAAGAGAACATATGTTTGTCCTTTTAAAAAAGTGACCAAATATTTATTTCATTCAACTGATACTTTATTTAATAGAGTCATCACTCTTTCAAAAAGACCAGCCTACTTTTATTTTGGGGCTTCCCCGGTGGCTCGCATTGTAAAGAATCTGCCTGCAATGCCGGAGACGTGGGTTTGAGCCCTGGGTCGGGAAGATTCCCTGGAGAAGGAAATGGCAACCCATTGTAATGTTTCTTGCCTGGGAAATCCCATAGACAGAGGAACCTGCTGAGCTCCAGTTCACGGGTTTGTGAAAGAGTCGGACATGGCTGAGCGACTGAACAGCAACAAAGTAAATATAATGGTTGCAAATCTGGCATTAAATGAATGATGCTCGTTTTGTTTATCCCCATAGCAGCTCAGCAGTGTCTGTACTGATTTCCTGGAGCTCACAGAAGTATATTTCATGAAATGATGGAATATGACATTGTGCATTTTTCAATGCCTCTGTCAGTGGACATTCAGGATTCCTTCTTTTTAATTCTTCTTATTACAAACGAAGCTGCTGTGCACACTTTTGTACTGTTTCCTGATGCACATGGGCCTGTTTTTCTAGGGTGTGCCTAGGAGTAGGTCATGGGACAATGTGCATGGTGAATTTTAAAGATCCATCTAGTCAAAGCTATGGTTTTTCCAGTGGTCATGTATGGATGTGAGAGTTGCACTGTGAAGAAGGCTGAGTGCCAAAGAATTGATGCTTTTGAACTGTGGTGTTGGAGAAGACTCTTGAGAGTCCCTTGGACTGCAAGGAAATCCAACCAGTCCATTCTGAAGGAGATCAACCCTGGGATATCTTTGGAAGGAATGATGCTAAAGCTGAAACTCCAGTACTTTGGCCACCTCATGTGAAAAGTTGACTCATTGGAAAAGACACTGATGCTGAGAGGGATTGTGGGCAGGAGGAGAAGGGGACGACTGAGGATGAGATGGCTGGATGGCATCACTGACTCGATGGACGTGAGTGTGAGTGAACTCCGGGAGTTGGTGATGGACAGGGAGGCCTGGCGTGCTGCGATTCATGGGGTCGCAGAGAGTCGGACATGACTGAGCAACTGAACTGAACTGAGCTGAACTGAATTTTAAAGACACTGCCGTTTCCCTCCCTGCTCCCCAGTGGTTGTGTTGATTTGTACGCAGTTGTAAGAGTCCCCCTGCTCTACATTCTCACCAACACTTACTACTCTCAGACTTCTTTATTTGGGGCAGTCTAGTAAATGAACTTCCTCTGTGACTCAGTTGGAAAAGAATCCGCCGGAGAATCTCTGCAGGAGACCCAGGTTCAGTCTCTGGATCTGGAAGAGCCCCTGCAGAAGGGAATGGCAACCCGCTCCAGTATTATGCCTGGGAATTCCTATGGACGGAGGAGCCTGCTCGGCCGCAGTCCACGAATGTCCCTAAGTCGTGTTCAATTCGACTAAACTAGCAGCGCCACCAACGGATGAACAGAAGTTCACTGTAATCATTTTTAACGGGCTTAATTTTAGCTTATTTTTGTGTATTTCTCTACTGGATAACTTCTAAAATGGCTATTCTTATCATTTGCACATTTTTCTTTTGGTGTATACATTTTGTTGGATGAATTGCAGTTTGCTTTTTCATACTTTTTATGTTATTTAGTGATTAACATAAGTTCTTAATTTTAATGAGCTTGAATTTATTCCTTATAATAAAGCATCCTTCCCCACACCTATATCATAAAAATTATGCTGCTATGTTTTCTACCAAAGGTTTAAAAAGCCTTGTATTTAAGTCATTAAAGAATTTGTGGTTATGGTGTGGGGTAGGAATCTAGAGATTTTTTTTTCCCATTTGGATAGCCAATAGTCATACACCATTTATCAAAAACGCTGTTCCGTTGACACTATCAGGTCTGCTGTATGTTAAACAGATATCAATTTTCCATGTAGACAATAAATTTATGTGGGCCTTTTGATCTATTCTATTTGTTAATTTATGCCTTTGTTAGTATGTCATTTTAGTTATTTACTACAAATTCAGTCAGTGTTTACATTTTTTGAGCCAATTCCTCCTACTGTCTTCTTCAGCAATGTGTTTGCTTTTGCTATAGTCTTCTGTGTAAATTTTAGAATTAAGTTGGTATGTTTCTTGGAAAAGTTTCCAGGGATTTTGCTTTAAATTTAACTGTTTATCAATTTGGGGAATTTTACTCCTTTATGGTAGAAAGTATACCCTTTATGAATATAGGATAGATTTTTATTTAATCAGGGATTTCAAAAAACTTTCAAAAAGTCTTGAAATTTCTAGCATAAATATTACTTCATCTTTTGTTGGATTTAATTCTAGACTTTTTTTTACTATTATGGATATAGTTTTGCAAACTATCATTATGAAAAATTTAAAACGGATAGAAAAGTAGAGAGAATAGTATAATTAGTCCCCTTTCACACAGCCTCTAGCCTCAATAGCTGTTAATTATGGTAATCTTGTTCTATGTATCCTACTGCACATTCTCTCCTGCCAACCCCAGACTGTTTTGAGGCAAAATCCTAACATCATATTATTTCACTTATAATTGATGAATACTGACTTTCAAGTATTTTAAGGAAAAGTATGTCTAATAGTCAT
Organism: Oreotragus oreotragus; assembly: GCA_006410675.1. Taxonomy (NCBI): domain Eukaryota; kingdom Metazoa; phylum Chordata; class Mammalia; order Artiodactyla; family Bovidae; genus Oreotragus; species Oreotragus oreotragus. The sequence goes on along the minus strand of SJYX01002896.1, from coordinate 77,228 downwards.
AAATATATAGGAGTAAATATGTTTTACAGTATCTTATACATAGCCAATTTTCTAAAATCTCTCAATAAAAACTCTACGGTTTTTCTATGAAATTTGTGACTAGTGAGGTTTTCAATTGTCCTTTCAGATTCCTGAGTCTTTAATTTGTCTCTCTTGACTCGCTGCACCTTCTGGTGCTACATTACATTTTGAATAGAAGTAGTATCAGCATTTTGTTTCCAAGTTGCATGGAATCGTTTTGAAACTTTCACCATTAGAAAGATATTTCCTGTAGGTTTTGTTAAACATGATTTATCAGAGTACAAAGAAATCTTTAATTCAGAGTTAACTATGACTTATCATGAATATTTATTTAATTTGATCAAGCTGTGTTCTCCATTATTGAGATGTCATCTTTTTTCTCTTTTCATTTGTTATATAATATTAAATGGTATTGATATTAACATTACTGAGAAAACTCCAGACTTGTCATTATGTTTTATTTTCCTAAGGCACCCATATTCAGTTTACTTCTGTTTTGCTGAATGTGGTCTGCTAGTGTTTTGCTTGGGGTTTTCTTGTCTGTGTTATCTGGAGGTATTGTTCTGTCATGTTCTTCTCTTAGAATCTCTTTGTCTGGTTCTGGCACCATGACAGTATCAACCTCATAGAATAGTGTCCTTCTCTATTTTTTGGAAGAGTTTATGAAATACTGATGCTAAACCTTCTTTAAAGGCTGCGTAAAGTGCAGTAAAGCCATCTAGTGTCAGGCTTTTGTTCATAGGCTTTGGTGTTGCTTTTACTAACTCAGTCTCTAGTTTTTATCTTGTTATACAGTTCCAGTCAGGTTTTTTTTTTTTTTTTCCTTCTTGAGCCATTTTCAGAAGTTTGTAGTTTCTAGGTACATTTCAACCAGGTTATCTGTTTCATCAGCAAGCAGTTGTTCAGAGTATTCCCTTGTAAATTTTTTGATTTCTGTAAGGTCACAGCACCGTCTCTCTTTCATCTTGATTTTGGAACTTTGCATCTTTTTATTCAGTCAGTATAGCTAAAAGTTTTTCATTTTTGTTGATCTTTCAAAGAATCAACTTTCAGATCTCCTAACTTTCTCTGTTTTTCTACTAAATATTTCATTTACTTCCATTCTAATTTTGTTTCCTTCTTTCTGCTGGCTTTAGGTTTAGTTTGTACTGGTTTTTTAGTTTCATATAAGGTGGAGGTTAGATTATTGATCTGAGAATTTTCTTCTTTAAAAAAACTTTTTTGCATGTTGTATTTTATTTTTAATCAATTGCAAAATATGTTCCCATTTCCTTTGTTATTTGTTCGTGTCTCAGCTGTTTATTTATGAATGTGTTGTTTAATTCTACATACATGTGAATTTTCCAGATTTTCTCCCTTCTGATTTCCCATTTCATTCCATTGAGTATTAAAAAATTGTGTACAATTTCAGTCCTTTTTAATTTGCTGTTTTATGTCCAGGTGTATGGTTTATCTTGAAGAACATTCCATGTACACGTGTAGTCTTGACATTATTATGCCTACATGGTTTATAGCATTATCAAAGTCTTCTATTCCTGTCTAGCTGTTTTATATATTATGGAAATTGGGATATTGAAGTCTCCTCTGTTATTGTTGAATCGTCTATTATTCCCTTCAATTTTATCAGTTTTTGCTTCATCTATTTTAGGGTCTCTTATTTGGTGTACACGTACTTGTAATTATTTCTTGATGGATTGACCTTTTTATGATTATTAAATGTCCTTTTATCCTCTAGTAGCATTTTTGAAAGTACCTTTGAAATCTATTAGTTTCATATTAGTATATATTTGACTACTGTATGCATGATATATTTTTTCATCTTTTTACTTTAAATTTTTACAAGACTTTGAATCTGAGGTGTGTTTCTAATTGACAGCAGATAAATGTTTTTATTTTTTTATTTTTTTTTGTTTTCATTATTCATTTTATTTGTTTTATGATTCTTTTACTTTTTTTTTTGTATTTATTTTTTTACACGAACTCCCAAACATGAACCCCCCTCCCACCTCCCACCCCACATCTTC